>JAJPUD010010317.1:0-63713 GCA_023553655.1 Myrmecobius fasciatus | reverse complement strand
AAATATATGTGTGTATGTATGTATGTACATATACATAAAAATATCCATGCTTAATTGTAGCCTGTTTGAGGGTAATAAGGGAGAAGGAAAGGGGGAAAAATAATAAAGTAAAAAGTGCACAGCAGGGAACAAAAGAAAACCTACAAGAAGCAAAGAAAAAATGGACAGTTAGGAATAAAATGTCTTATTATATATGCTTTCTTGAAATGGAAATTTATTGTTACATATTTTGAATTCTGATGTTCTGCTGAGGATATGACACTTTTTCTCTTTTTCTGTCTTTCTTTTTCTATTTTGTTTTCCTTATTTTGAATTTATGCTTTAAATAAATATATACATCTTAAAAAATTATGGTTGTAAGGAACTCCTTATATGGATACCCCAAATAAAATGAGTTGCTTTGAAATATTTCACTGTGAAAACCTGATGGTTTTATTCTTTTCATAGTGAATTAAATGCCAGATCCAAAGAGCTACAAATGCATGTTTTAGAAGATGGGAAATCCAAAGATGGTAAGTATTTTCATCTAACTTTGGTGGAATTATTTTCAACTAGTTTAGCATCCAATATCCTACCTACTTTTAGGATACTAAGGTACAAAGTAAAGGTATGAGAGGGGAAATAATTTAACCCTTTTCTAAAGCCAAGGCAGAGGAGTGCATGTATTCAGTATTCATAGTGCTTAGGTAATACTATTCAAATCTTAGCTTTTCTGATGTGAGAAATTTTTATTTAAAAATTAGTCTTTAGTTTATTATTATTTATTATCCAGTATAGGTGAAATATATTGAAATTAACTTAATTTAGCTTAAAATTTTAAATGTAAGTTTTGTACAGAGTATTGATTCAATGTTTAGCTTTTCAGATAAGTTTTTTAAACTAGTCTCATCACTTTTAGTAGCCTCTTATACTGCATTATAGTGAAACCATTTTCAACCTTGAGTTGGTTTAGCTTAAAAGAGAATAGGTGATAGAGATTATGTTTCCATTTTTATTCACATTCCTTTTTTTTCCTGAGCTTTTAAAAGTAAGTTTAAAATAATTTTCCTGTACCCTGTATATAGATAGGCTTAGTAGCATCAGGTGTTTTTCTTAGTGATTTTGATGCATTTCTTAATAGCAGTCTTCAAAAGCCCTGTAATTTGGGGGCAGCTAGGTGGCGTGGAGGGTAGAGCCCCACCCCTGAAATCAGGAGGACCTAAGTTCAAATCTGGTCTCAGACACTTAACACTTCCTACCTGTATGACCCTGGGCAAGTCACTTAACCCCAATTGCCTCAGCAAAAAAGAAAAGAATTCCTGTAATGTGAGTATAGTATGAATCTTTCTTTGTTCTTATTAATTTTCCACATATTTTGGATTATGTCATTGGTCCATATCTATAATTTCATTGGTGCCAAAACTCCTCTACAATATAAACAATTATTCTGTAACTTTAAAGTCTTAGATAAGTAAATGGGGCTGAAAGGTTATGATTCGCTCAGAGCCACAGACAGTATGTGTGAGAGTCAGGTCTTCAAACCAATTCTTTCTGTATTTTGATACACTACCTTTTCTGTTTTATTTTAGATCTATTCTTTGCTTTGGCAACTGTTCCCATGGATGTATTCAAGAAACAACCCTCTGGACAACAGTGCTTTGTTCTGAACAGTGGGTCCAGCTATAATTACACTGTCTTGGGATCTATCACTGCGGAGGTTTGACATTCTTGTCTTTTTAATAGCTATATCTGGATTTATCTTGTCTGTTTAGTATTATGGACTTCTATTACTTTCTCCTTATTAGTATCAAATGTCCATTTTGGTAATCTTAGACTAAATTATTTTAAAATATACATTTGGTTACTTAAAAACTGACTTTTATCTAGTACTTTATTATCAGAGTATTTGAATACCATGACAAAAAAATATTATATTTCAAAAAATCTTAATAGAAAACTGCCCAAACCTTCTAGATTAGAGGGCAAAGTAAAAAAAAGAAAGAATCCACTAGAAAAACAAACAAAAACAAAACACAAATGAAAACTCACAGGAACATCATAGCCAAAATCCAAAGCCTTTAGGCCAAAGAAAAATTAGTGCAAGCAGTCAGAAATAAAAATTTCAAGAACCAAGAAGAACAAGCAGAATTGCACATCATATAGATACCATAATTAAAGGATAGAAAACTTGAAATATGATATTGCTAATGGCAATAATATAATGGGGTTCTTATTTTGTATGTATGTATGCATAAATTTTTTTAAATATAAAATTTATTTCAATTAGGGTCCTCTTTCATACCTTCCCACTTGAACCCCTTTCTCTGCCAACTCTTGATAAATAGGTGATGGACTGAGAATGTATAATGAAACAAATTTTTGGAGGAAAGTGAGGGAATATGCTGTAATTGACTATACATTTTTCTAATGTGTTTCATTTTCCTACTATTCTCAATGGAAGGGAAATTTTGACAGTATTAATTGGTAACACTATGCATATTTTGGGTGACTTTGGAAGGGAAGTTTTGACAGGATTAAATGGTAACACTATGCATATTTTGGAGGTCAAAGAGAGATTTACAAATTCTCTTCTACTCCAGACCATTTATGTACTTGTTGAGGAGGCAAGCAATATATGATACAAAAAGTATTTTCAAATTAGTCATGTTATCCTACCATCCCCCTCAAAATAAAGCAAGAAAAATAAAGAATGTGAAAATAATGTTTCAATCCACATTCAGAGTTGATCAGTTCTCTCTCTGAAGGTAGATAGCATTTTTCATCCTGAGACCTTTGGATTAACTTATATCATTGTATTGATTAGAGTAGTTCAGTCTTTCACAATTGATCATTATTGATCATCATTACTATGTACCATGTTCTCCTGGTTCAGCTTCTTTCACTTTGCAATAGTTCATATAAACCTTCCCAGGTTTTTCTGAAACTATATTGCTTGTCATTTCTTTAAAAAGTATTTGATCACATTCATATACTACAACTTATTCAGCCATTCTCCAATTATAGGCATCCCTTCAATTTCCAATTTTTTACCACCACAAAAAATATTTTTGTATACATAAGTCCTTTTCTTTTAACTTTGATCTCTGTAGATACAGATCTATTAGTGGTATTGCTGAATCAAAAGGTATATACAATATTATAGTCCACTGGGTATAGTTTTAAATTATTCCCTATAGTATTTAGACAGTTTAAAACTTCACCAATAGTCCATTAATATACCTAATTTTTCACATGTTCTCCAGCATTTGTCATTTCCCTTTTATATCATGTTAGTCAATCTGGTGGTTTGAGAATTCTTTTAATTAGAATTTCTTTAATCAATAGTGAATATATCTTTTTTTAGAAGCCAATTTTAATGAGAGTAGAGTTGGAATATCACTATAAATAACTGAAACTTTAGGTTTATGAAACCTTTAACAGCTACAATGTTCCAAAATTATTCTAGTGGTCCTTTGGATGGATCTATCTTTGGACTAGATATATTCTAGAACTATCCCAGGATGGATGACTTTACATATTTAAAGGACTTCTAGAAGGAAAGATGGATATAGGAATTGGTCATTTTTGATTGGTTTTCCAAAAATCTGAACTGACTTAGTGCCAAATAAGATTACCATAATAGGAATCAGGGGACTTTAATTCATTCCGCAAAATTAGAAGGATCTTTAGAGGTTAATAGAATCCAATGCATGTATGAGCATACATCTACTTCAAAAATCTCCGAACAATTCTTTTTCTGCTTGAAGTGATGAGGAACTTCTTGTCTCCTTTTCTTTGTGGGTGTAATATATTGCTAGAAATAAGAATTCTAGTCCAATAGTAATTGTGTGAATATGAGCAAGTCATGCAATTTTTTCAGCTTTCTTTATCTCATTTTTAAAATGTTGATACTACCATCCTGAAGGCAATGAACTAAATTCAATGATCTTTTCATGTGCTTTTAAAATTTAATTTTAAGTATCTTTTTCTTTTTGAGTTTTGCCTTATTCTGAAGGAGAGTGACCCTTTTTAGCTCAATGGTGTTCATTTACTTAGCAGAGAACTTTAATATATCATTTTTCATTTCTTAGCTTCTCTATTTGAGTATTATCACCACAGAACAGTTTTAGATACTTAATGGAAAAAAATATGTAATTCCTTCAGGAGTATTTAAATGTTTAGTGTTCAATCATCACTTATTTTAAAATTGGAAAAACTTACACATTTCTTTTCTAGTTCTTTTACATAGAACCAAATGAACCAAAATCATGGAAAAATCCTCCTCGTGTTCCTCCTGCAAAAATGGAAAAAGACCAAACTGTGATGCCTTGTGGGACTACTAGTGGTGCCTTCGTGGTTAATTCTATAACCACTATGAAAACAAATCCTGGATTAGATGTGGATAGATTTCCTGTGTTGAATTCTGGTGAGAAAAATGCCTCCTCTCTGAAATTTTGAGGCTATCATTTCAATGTTTCTTCTAAAACCTAGGTTCTGATCCTGGCTCATGGTTAGAAGTTTTATACCAGTGAAACACAAGTCCATTCCCAATGTTGCTCTGTAGGCATAGGCATAATGTGGGATGAGAGAGGATATAAGGAGTTTGTTCCTCAGATGACTGGAAAGTATAAAGTCAAGTGAAGTGTGATTGAGACATGCCTGAAATAGAGCCAAATGGAGTAGTCACTAATTATAGAACTCTTCTTAGAGTAGGACTTAAATACTCCATGGTCTTTGACTAGAGATAAGACAGTTGGTGAAATAAGTGGAATATTATAAAAATGGAGATAATAAATTTGTTTCATGTACTTCACAGAGTTATTGTGAAGAAAATACTTTTTATGGTTTGTTTATAAATGAGAGCATATTTTGTAAAATGCTTAACATAGTAACTGGTACATAGAAGGTACTATGTAAATATTACTATTATTATTTTTACTGTAAAGCTCTAGATTATCGTAAACTTGTTTAGAAGATGTCTTCTGTTTGTTCTCTTATTGGCAATCTCATCAGGTACCTTGATAGGTGTGTACTTTATGAAACAAATATTTAGTTGGCCAAATATCTATAAATAAGGCATAATTTTGTAATCTATTTTTGTAGTTGAATGTTTTGTTTGTTATTTATTCCAAGATTAATTACAAACATTTCATATTTTTAAAGTGTGAGTGACAGAGCAATTCCAAAAGTTGAATTGAGAAAAATGTAATGAGTGAAATTAAATCTATTAAATGAACTTATTTCTTGTAAGGAAAATATGTGGTAGTAGTACACATCTATACCTAGGCATGGTGGGTATTTTCAGACTCACCTAACAATCCTTAATGTGGAAGAAGGAAGTATGTTAGCAATAACATGCTATATTGTACCAGAGTCCTAAATTTAAACAAAGAATTTTAGATATAATTAAAATGCTTCAAACTGTTGTTTATAGTTTTAAAATATGTTAGGTTTTTGCCAATTCCATTTTTTTACTGTGGTCAAATTGAGAGTAAACAAAATTGAGAGTAAAAGTTATAAAGAGATAATATTAAAAAGTTCTTGAGATCAAATCTTTGTCAAATCAAATGTAAAAATATTGTACTTGATATTACTGGATGCTTTAATTAAGTATAACTGCTGATTGAAATAATATTTTGATTATCATTTGTAATATAGATATTTTCTTAGATTTTTCTGTGAAAACTTATTAAAGTCAGTCATTAAGAAAATATCTTGTTTCACATGTATAATATGTATCAAATTGCTCATCTTTTCAATGGGTGGGGAGGGGCAGTAGAGAGGAAGAAAATATGGAACTCAAAATTCAAAGGTAAAGGTAAATAAATAATAAATTTTTTAAAATGTTTTTTAAAAAGGTTATCTTGTTCCAAGCAATTTCTTGCCATGGCGCTTTCTGTTCTTCAGATACAAGTAATGTCTCCAAGATTCTTTTTTTCTCATGATTTCATTTGATTTGTTCTTTATCCAACTGTTCTTCCTTTCTAAATAATGTGTTGGGAGATGATATAGAATGAGAGAACTGATCTAGTTGAATGAAAAAAATAGGTTTGGTAGCATGGTTTATACTTGACTGAAGTTGAAAACATAACTAAAATGTCATTACTACCCTTTTTTTCAAATACAATATAATTCTTTAAAATATCACAAAAGATGAGAAAAAAGTAGATTGATTGCAATCTTTTATATTGAGTATCTACTATGCCCATATATTTTATATCATGAATTTATTATTCATCAAAGTATTGTTTTAAAATAATGTTGACTTGGAGCAGCTAGTTGGTGTAGTGGATAAAGAGAGCACCAGCCCTGAAGTCAGGAGAACCTGAGTTCAAATCTGGTCTCAGACACTTAACATTCCCTAGCTGTGTGACCCTGGGCAAGTCACTTAACCCCAATTGCCTCAGCAAAAAAAAATTTAAAAATGTTGACTAGCTTTTGGTGTTGATAAGAGCAGAAGTTTAAAAAGTATTATTAAAAAAGTATAAATTTTTCTTTTGGTGATATTAGCAATTTTAACTGTTATAAGTTTTATTTATGACAATTCTGTATCTTACTATGAAAAGTTTTAATATCTTTTAAAAATGGAAACTAGTGCTTTGACTTTAACATTATGAGAACTTTATTGCACTTTCAAAATGAACAAAATTCCCAAAGATCCAGGATTCTGATGAAATCAATATTCTCTTCCCTTCTACAGAATTATTGGAATTGAATGATTCTGATCCAGTTGCAGAAGCTGCTGTTCAACAGCTAAGTCATTCTTCAAATTTGAAATTCCAGTCACCAAGGAAGACTAATACTATTATCAAAGAAGGGGAATCCAAGGTAAAATTATAAAGACCATCTATATTTATTGCTATATGTGTTATATTAGTCCTTTTGCCATAAATACTTTACATTCTGTCAATATCCACATGATTATTATCCATCCTCTTTATATACATTATAGTAAATTATAAATTATAATGACAACTATTGACTTAGCTTTTGGGATAGAATTCACTTCAATTCACCAAATATTAATCCCCTACTATATTTTACACATTAGTCTAAGATAAAAATTACTTAGTTTTGGCTGTGTTTAAATTTGATTGTAACAGTGGGGAGATAGAGCATTTCATAGAATAAGTATAATACAAGATAGAGAGAGAAAAAGACAAGACTTAATTAGACAATTTGCTCTAGCAATATTAGGGGAACCAGATTATTTGACAGTTGTGTGAAGTATGGATTGTAGAAAGGTGAGTCAATAATCCAGTTGATAAGAGTATGAACTAGATTGGTGACAGTGTTAGTGTCACTTTGACAGTGACCATGTCAAAACTTGGAATATTCTACTTACCTACATTCTATATACTTTTGATAGCTGCTTCTATCTAAATGATACTAGATCTGGATACATTCCCCAATGTTTACTAAATTCACATCTCTTCCTTTCCCAATCAAAGTGATACTAAATCTTTTCAATTGCTTAAGAGTAAAACATTCCCCACTGAAACTCCTGTTCTTTCATTCAGCTCTACTGATACCCACCTCTCTTAGTCCATATCTGCCTATCTCTTCTGCTGTGCCCTCTGTGCTCCTGTATTATAAGTGATAAATTTTCTTTTATTTTAGATGTCTAACTCTCATGGACTTTTCAATCTTGTGTAACTCACAGAGAACTGGCGTCTCTTCTAATGTCACTTCATCCTGGTCTTCCTTTCTTCCTTTGTAGTACTTCTTCTGTAATACTTCTTGATTCACTGATTCCAGGAAAGGCAGTGTGCTGGAAAACAATATTCCCAGTACAGCAACTCAGAATTTATCCCAACTTTCAAGATGTCTGATGGTTTTGAATAGCCTCAATCCTACAGTTCTGACTCCTTTCTTTGTGGCAGTTCCTTCTTTCCATGCTTCCTTTTCCATATCACATTTCTCTCTTTCCCCTATTATATCAGTAGCTGTATTCCTCTTCTACTCCTGCTTCTGCCTAGACTGACTTTTAAAGGTCTCTTTGGGAACCAGACTTCTGTTTATTCTATTGAATTGCTCCCTTTCTAATTTATGAAAAGGACTTATTTGAATTTCACAAAAATTTCAAATAAGTGGCAAAGATAAACATTATGTTATATGTAATTATATGTAACTGGCAAATTACATGAAGGCATAATTTTTTTTTTCTGTGTCCTAGGAATATCTAAGGTTCAGATTTCAGATTCTAGATTTAGTCCTTTTCACCTGTTAGGACAGATTGCTGGATCTTAGTACCTTGAGTTTTTTTTCATCATAGTGTTTGTTCCTGAGCCATTAGACAATCATTGAAAAATGGTGGGTTGTCTCTTTTGCTTAGAATTCTTTGAGGCAATCACTTCTTGCTCCTCAAAGAGTCCAACTAATTCTCCTGTGAGCAATAAAGTATTGTGGTTGCTTGTTTTTTATAAGGGTCCCTAGCTGTTTCTGGAGCTAATCTTTAAATGAGTTAGTTGCTTAGTCTCTCCATAGCTAAATGTGGAGGAACTTTCCATTAATTCTAAAGAAGTCTCTGAGCCTCTGTTTTCTCACTATAAAATGAGTTGTTTTCAATAGGCTCTAATGTCCCTTCTTACTCTGTGCCTACGTTTTGTGATCTATCTCTCTATTACCTAGTATTTATCTCACTGTCAAAAACTTAAAGCATCATAGCACCATTTGTTTCTGTCAGTGCTTTTATGAGCCAAAGAAGCTTAAGTGATAAACTTATTTTAAATTCTCTCTCAAATAATGTTTCAAAACTCTGCAAAAAAGTAAGGATTTCCCAATCACATGCCTGTCAGTTACCCTTTACTACACTATGCCTTCTACTTGTGTGGCTCACTACCTCTATGCTCAGAATTCATTCTTCCCAAGAAAATTACACATATTTGTGAGAAAGTATGCTCCAGGCTTTTGGGGGCAATGTTTTATACCCACTATTCTTACTAAGTCATTTTGAATAAATGCCTCATTTAAAAAGCTAGTTCTTTATTTATTGACTGTCAATGGGAAGTTTTCTGGTAGGTCCAAGTGAGCTATGGTAGTAATTTTAACCATCTAAAGGATTACTCTTAGAACTCGAAGCAGTATCCTCTAGGGACCAATCATTGCAAGTACAAATGTATACTGAGAAAAAAAAATAGCTCAGAGTAAATTCTGCAGCATCATCAGAGAGTCCAGTAGTCCATAAGAAACTTGTAGTTCTGGTATTGAAAAAGAATGGAAGATTAAAATGCTAAATAGTTGTTAGCTATCTAGGTCATACATCCATTTAGACCATATCTTGGTAAATAGTGTGAGATAATTGGTCCATGCTCAGTTTCTGCCATACTGCTTTCCAGTTTTCCCAACATTTTTACCAAATAGTAAATTTTTATCCCCAAAACATGTCATTACATTTGTCAAATACAAAGTTATTATGAGTTATTATGTTTTTCTGCTGCCTTTCTATTTCTTAGTTAATACCAGATAGTTTTGATAATTTCTGCCTTATAATACTGTTCAGTATTTGGTACTGCTAGACTTCCCTCCTTTATGCTTTCCCCCTCATTATTTCTTTGATATTCTTGATTTTTGGTTTTTCCAAATGAATTGTGATTCTTTTTTCTAACAGTAAAGAAAAAATTCCTTACCTATCCTTGAACAATCTCCAGTTATTTAAATCTGATTTTATTTATGTAAAGTTTTTTTTAATAATATTGTTTATACAATTCTTAGGTTTGTTTCCGCAGGTATACTCCTAGGTATTTTTAAACTGTTAAGAGTTATATTAAATGTGATCATTTTTACTCTCTCTTCTTGCAGAGTTTTGTTTGTTATATATAGGAATGCTGATGATTTATGTGGGTTTACTCTATCCTGCTATTTTTTCTAAAATTATTAATTATTTCAACTAAATTTTTAGTTGTCTTTGGCATTTTCCAAGAATATCATTAAACTACATGTTTTTTATACAAAATTATTTGTAATAAAATTATTATAGTTAAGATTAGAAGGAAAGCAAAAAGTTAAGGAATTTATAGATATATATACATATATATATAAATTTATAGGTAGCTTATCAGGTAAAGGATATCATATCTAAACACATATAAAGAACTTAGTCAAATCTATATATGAGTCATTTCCTATTTGATAAATGTCCAAGGATATATAAACAAGCAGTTTCCTAATGAATAAATCAAAACAATTTATAGTCATGTAAAAATGTTCTAAATCATTATTAGTTAGAGAAATGCAGATTAAAACAACCTTGAGATATCATTTTATGCCTAACAGATTGGCTAAAATGATAGAAGGGGAAAATGACAAATGTTGGAGTAGATATGAAAAAATCGAGACACTAGTTCATTGTTTGTAAAATTGTAACTGATCCAACTCTTCTGGAGAACAATCTGTGTTTATGTCCAAAGAGTTATTAAATTACCTATATACTTTGAAGCCCAGCAATATTACTATTTGATCTGTTTCCAAAGATGATTAAGGAAAAAGGAAAAGAATCTATATGTTCTAAAAATGTTTGTTGCAGGGATACCCATTAATTGGGGAATGGCTGAACAAGTTGTAGTATATGATTGTTATGGAATACTACTATGCTGTAAGAAATGGTCAGCCCAATGATCATAGAAAAACATGTAAAGACTTGCAAGAAATAATGAAGAATCAAGAGAACATTGTATATAGTAACAATATTGTCTGTAAATATGAAAATATGTTTAAAAGAATTGCACATATTTAACCTGTATCAGATTACTTGTTGTCTTGGGAAGGGGGAAAGTAAAAGAAGGAAGGAGAAAAATTTGGGACAAAAAGTCTTATAAAAACAAATGTTAAAAACTATCCTTACATATATTTGGAAAATAAAATATCATTGAAAATTAAAACAAAATATTGTCTTTAGAACAACTTTGAGTGACTAACTTATTTTTTTCTATTATAAATAGCCAAATTAGCTATAAGGGATATGAAGAAAGATGCAATCTGCATCCAGAGAAAGAACTGATAAATAAATGAATGAATAGGACAATTTTACATATATGTATCCAATTATGTACCTGATGATAGCCATTTCTAGGGTGGAGAGGGAGAAAAAAAGAAATTCATGTGATAATTTTATTGTATATTTGAAAGGAAAAGCAAGTTGTGCATAGTAGATTTACGGTTTTATGTACAATCAGGTTTTTTTTTTAATTGTTTTAAATTATGGAAGTGCTTGTTTTATTCCATAAATTAAAAAAAGAGTGAAATAGAATAGAAAAATATACAAAATGACTATAATAATGAAAAGAAAAACAATTTAAAAAGGCATTCAAAAGATTAAGAGCTATCATTTTGTTGTTTAAATGTTTTTATTAAGAGAAGTTTCAGTGGGAAAGATGTACATGTGTATTCTGTGATTCTATTATTTTAAAAAAGGCAATAATAAACTTCTATGAGATTTGCAAATATGTACATATATTTGGGGAGGGAGGGAGGAAGGGAAAGAGAGAGAGAGAGAAAAAGAGAGAGAGAGAGAGAGAGAGAGAGAGAGAGAGAGAGAGAGAGCATGAGCTTACTTTGTTTGCATTTGCCTCTTCTACATCAGATTGTAAGCTCTTTGAAAGCAGGGACTATCTTTTGCCCCTCTTTGCTTCTTCCCCATTTAGCCTGGCACATAATAAACATTTACTGATTGTTTATCATTTCTGTGTTCATAACTTACCTCTCCAGAGTTCCAGCAGTGTATCACACTTCCCTATTGAACATTTAAAACTGAATTTTCCAAAGATATCTCAAACTCAACATTTCCAAAACGTAACTTATTATCTTTTCTTATAGATGTTCTTTCTTCCAGATTTCCCTATTTCTATCAAGGATATCACTATTCCTCCAAAGACCCATGTTTATAAACTTGGTTTACTCTGACTCCTGATTCTCATTCATACCATATATCCAATCAATTAACAAACCTTAGCATTTCTATCTCCATAACATTTTTTGCATAGACTGCCTTTTCTCTGCTCATGTAGGCACCCCCTCAGTGCAGCCAATCATCACTTCTAATTTAAACTAATGAACTGTTTTCCTAATTTGTTACCCATACCAATTCTTTCTCCCCTCCAATGCCTTCTCTATATAGCTCCCAAAGTAGTATCTCTTTAAACTTAGATTATTTAATTTCCAATTAACTTTTGGTCTATTTATTTTCTACTGGCCTTATATTACATGTGAGTTTTATTGCATCATGATCTGGAAAAGATGCATTTACTATTTTTGCTTTTCTGCATTTGATTTTGAGGGTTTTATGCCCTAACACATGATCAATTTTCGTATAAGTTCCATGAACCTCTGAGAAAAAAGTATACTTCCTTCTATTGCCATTCAATTTCCTCCGGAGATCTATCATACCTAACTTTTCTAACATTTTGTTTACTTCCCTCCCTAACTTCTTTCTTATTTATTTTGTGATTTGATTTATCTAATTCTGAGAGAGCAAGGTTGAAATCCCCCACTAGTATAGTTTTGCTGTCTATTTCTCCTTGCATCTCTGTTAGTTTCTCCTCTAGGAATTTCCATGCTATACCACTTGGTGCATGTATGTTTAGTATTGATACTGCTTCATTGTCTATGGTACCCTTTAGTCAAATATAGTTTTCTTCCTTATCTTTTTTAATTGGATCTATTTTTTTCTTTTACTTGATCTGAGATAAGGATTGCTACCCCTGCTTTTTTTTTTTTTTTTTTTTTGTTCACCTGAAGCATAAAAGATTCTGCTCTGGCCCTTTTTCACTCTGTATGTATCTCTATGTTTTAGATGTGTTTCTTGTAAATAGCATATTGTAGGATTCTGGCTTTTAATCCAGTCTGCTATCTGCTTCTGTTTTATGGGAGAATTCATCCCATTCACATTCAAAGTTAAAATAACTATATCTGTATTTCCAGCCATCTTATTTACCCAGAGTTATGTTTTTCTCTTCCCTTTCCCCTTTCTCCCTTCCACCCTCACCAGTATTTTGTTTTTGATGACCAGCTCCCTCTAACAGTCCCCCCCTTTAGATTCCCCCCTCTTTTTTATACCTTTCCCTTAATTTTTCTATTTTCCCTTCTATTAGTCTATCCCTTTCTTTTCCTCCTTTCCCTCCTACTTCCCTATAAGGAGGGACAATTTTTTCTTTAAAGCCAAATGTGTCTGATATACTCTTTTAGAGCCCAGTCTAATGAGAGTAAGATTTACACAATGCTCATTGCCTTCCCTTCCCAAAGTAGTATCTCTAAAGCAAACCATATCATGTCTTATCACGTCACCTCTGTACTCAACAGTATCTCATTATTTCTAGGGTCAAATAAAAATTACTTTGGCATGCAAAGCTTTTCCAGCCCAATCCTGTAACTAACAGCTAATAATAGTTAACATTTGTGAAGTACTTTAAGGTCTACAAAGTGTTTTATATATATTCATTTGATTCTCACGACAACCTATGAGGTATGTGCTTTCTAGAATTCTTACATGTGATTTCCTTTCATAAATTTTACAATTTAGTCATTCTGTCCTTCTTGTTCCTTCTTTCACTCAGTGCTCCATGCTCTTTCCATGCCTTTGCACTGGCTATTTGCAGTTTGCTTCATTCTCCATACAACTATGCTTATGACTTTATGGACTACACCACCATGACTCAGCTGCTTTCTCACTCTGGAATGAGGCTTCTCTCCAGTAGATGGGTCTCCATTTTGGGGATGAGACCAGGCCAGCCATACTTCTGTTCCACCTCTAATGTGCTTCCAACTCTGCATTACTATAGTCTATCATAGGTACCATATCATGCTCTGCATGCCACCTCCTGCTCCATGCTTTTCGATTTTCTTCTATTTGTTTTCTTCCCTCATTAGAATGTAAGCTCTATAAATCAGGGAAGGAATGTTTTTTTATTTTTATTTGTATTTATTTCTCCAGAGTTTAGTATAGTGTTTGGAATAGGAGAGTTTATAAATGCGCATTGTTTGCTTGCCTTCCATAATATTTTCTCCTTCCTTATTTCCATTTCTTGTAATGACTAGTTTTTTTTCCCCAAGATTTAGCTCAAGCACAGATTTCTGCATGAGCCTTTTCTGTTCTCCTCATCTACCCATGCCTTACCTTCTAAGGTTGCCTTATGTATGTTTTGTTTCTATTCATACATGTGCGTGTTGTAACCTGCATTAGGATGTATGCTCCTTTAGGGCAGAGACTTCACATTTTCTCTTTGAATATGCAGTAGCTTGATTGATAAATGAAAGAAACATGGGAGAAAAATGGATAAGATGTGTCAACTGATTGTAAAAGGAAAATGAGGGAGAAGAAAATAAAAAATAATTCTGCAGTTTTGAATCTGAATGACTGGGAAAGATGATAGTAACCAAAATAAGAAAGTTTGGAAGTAGGAAAATTCTTGGTGGGGATGTGATACAGTCAGATTTGGATATATTGAGTTTGAAATATTGATGGGACATCCAGTTTAGAAAGCCCAGTAACCAATTAAGAATGCAGGACTAGTGAGTCTATGAGGGTTAGACAAATATGGGAGTCAGGCATATAAATGATAGTTGAGGATAAAGACAACTAGGGAGAAAAGAGGAAAAAGGTTCAGGATAGAACCTTGGAGAGAAATTTTTAACCAGCAAAGGAATGAGAGGAATGGTCAGAAAAGAATCGAGGGCAGTATCCCAGAAACGAAGGAAGGAGAGGGTAGTTACAGCATAAAAAAACTAAAGAAAGATTGAGGAAAATGAAAATTAGGAAAGAGTAATTAGATTTAGGAACTGACACTCATGAATGTGTAGTTTTAGGGGTCAAAAGCCAAAATGCAAAGGCATGCAGAATGATGAGGAAGTAGAAGCAGTGACTGTAGACTGTTTCATTTCTAATTGTTTAGTAATGATAGGAAGGAGGGATAGAGATTGTACAGTAGCTGAAGATCATGGCAGGGTCATAATAAAGAGAACTTTTGGGGCTTTTTTTGGCAGGGACAGGAGTGATGGGGAGGTGAGTGGCAAACTGAACATGTTTTCTAGATGGCAGGGAAAGAATAAAGATAAAAGAGGTAATGACTAACTGGGGAAGTTCCCAAAGAAAATTGGAAGGAATTGAGTCAAAGCAATAAGAAAAGAGACTAGCTTTGAAAAACAATTAATGCTACCTCATTCTGCTACTAGAGAAAAAAAAAAGATTAAGATAGATTAAGATGTAAAGGGATTTGAGTAATGAAGTAGAGGAGCTTACAAGTTTTGATAGGGTTTTTTGTTTTATTTTTTAACAAAGTAGTAGATTTTGTTTAGGATAGTAACTGCTGCAAGTACAATAGAAAGTCCCTGATACATGAATAAAAAGATTGCTGTGCAGCAGTGAGCCCAGTAAAGGTCAACTATCATGTTGTCTTTCTTCTTGTTTGTTCTTTGTGCTTGAAGAGGACCATGATATCTTCCAGGTGATGCTGTGACACATAAGTGAATTGTATTTAAGTGAGGGAGAGCTGTGCCATCTAGGTTCAGTGGCAAGATATAGATCAGGATGACTAGAGATGGCCCAGGATGCATTTGAAGACCTTAGATTTTTCAAGCTAAGATCTTTTTTTTTTTAATAAAGCTTTTTATTTACAAAACATATGAGTGATTTTTCTACATTGACCTTTGCAAAAACTATTTTTTTCCAAGCTTTTCCCCTCCTTCCCCCCACCCCCCACCCCTAGATGACAGGTAATCTAATACATGCTAAATAGGATAAATTATATGACAAATACAATACATGTATACATATCTATACAGTTATCTTGCTGCACAAGAAGCATCAGATCTAGAAAGAGAAGAAAAAACAACCTAAGAAGGAAAACAAAATGCATGGAAATATTCACAGAAAGCATTAAAATGCTGTGTTGTGGTTCACACTCAGTTCCCACAGGCCTCTCTCTGGATATATATGACTATCTTCATCGCTGAACAATAGGAACTGGTTTGAATCACATCATTGTTGAAGAGAACCATGTCCATCAGAACTGATTATCGTATAGTCTTGTTGCTGTGTATAATGTTCTCCTGGTTCTGCTGATTTCACTCAGCATCAGTTCATGCAAGTCTCTCCAGGCCTCTCTGAAATCATCCTGCTGGCCGTTTGTTACTGAAAAATAATATTCCATGACATTCATATACCATAATTTATTCAGCCATTCTCCAGTTGATGGGCATCCTTTCAATTTCCAGTTTCTTGCCACTACAAAAAGGGCTGCCACAAACATTTTTGCACATGTGGGTCCCTTTCCCTCCTTTAAAATCTCTTTGGGATATAGACCCAGTAGAAACACTGCTGGGTCAAAAGGTATGCACAGTTTGATAACTTTTTGAGCATAGCTCCAAATTGCTCTCCAGAATGGTTGGATCCGTTCACAGTTCTACCAACAATGTATCAGTGTCCCAGTTTTCCCACATCCCCTCCAACAGTTATCATTATCATTTCCTGTCATTTTAGCCAATCTGACAGGTGTGTAGTGGTATCTCAGAGTTGTCTTAATTTGCATTTCTCTGATCAATAGTGACTTGGAGCACCTTTTCATGTGACCAGAAATAGTTTCAATTTCTTCGTCTGAAAATTGTCTGTTCATATCTTTTGACCATTTATCCATTGGAGAATGGCTTGAATTCTTATATATTTGAGTCAATTCTCTATATATTTTAGAAATGAGGCCTTTATCAGAACCTTTGGATGTAAAAATATTTTCCCAGTTTACTGCTACCCTTCTAATCTTGTCTGCATTCATTTTGTTTGTACAAAAACTTTTTAACTTGATATAGTCAAACTTAAATATTTTGTGATTAATGATGACCTCTAGTTCTTCTTTGGTCACAAATTCCTTCCCCCTCCACAGGTCTGAGAGGTAAACCATCCTACATTGTTCTAATTTGTTTATAATATCATTCTTTATGCCTAGATCATGAATCCATTTTGACCTTATCTTGGTATATGGTGTTAGGTGTGGGTCAATGCCTAATTTCTTCCAGACTAGTTTCCAATTATCCCAGCAGTTTTTGTCAAATAGTGAGTTTTTATCCCAAAAACTGGGGTCTTTGGGTTTATCAAACACTAGATTACTATTATCATTGAGTATTTTGTCCTGTGAACCTAACATATTCCACTGATCCACTACTCTATTTCTTATCCAGTACCAAATGGTTTTGGTAACCACTGCTTTATAATATAGTTTTAGATCTGGTACAGCTAGACCACCCTCATTTGCATTTTTTTTTCATTAATTCCCTTGAAATTCTTGACCTTTTGTTTTTCCAGATGAATTTTGTTGTTAGTTTTTCTAGGTCAGTTAAATAATCTCTTGGGAGTTTGATTGGTATAGCACTAAATAGATAGATTAGTTTAGGTAGTATTGCCATCTTTATTATATTCGCTCGACCTATCCAAGAGCACTTGATGTTTTTCCAGTTGTTTAGATCTGACTTTATTTGTGTGGAGAGTGTTTTGTAGTTTGGCTCATATAGGTCCTGACTTTCCCTTGGCAGATATATTCCCAAATATTTTATACTATCGATAGTTATTTTGAATGGAATTTCTCTTTGTATCTCTTGTTTTTGTTGGTGGTGTATAAAAATGCTGATGATTTATGTGGATTTATTTTGTATCCTGCAACTTTGCTAAAGTTGTGGATTAATTCTAATAGTTTTTTAGTTGATTCTCTAGGGTTCTCTAAGTAGACCATCATATCATCTGCAAAGAGTGATAATTTGGTTTCCTCATGACCTACTCTAATTCCTTTAATCTCTTTTTCTTGTCTTATTGCCAAGGCTAGCATTTCTAATACAATATTGAATAGTAATGGTGATAGTGGGCAACCTTGTTTCATCCCTAATCTTATTGGGAATGGTTCCAGTTTATCACCATTACATATGATGCTAGCTGATGGTTTTAAATAGATGCTATCGACTGTTTTAAGGAAAAGTCCATTAATTCCTATACTGTCTAATGTTTTTAATAGGAATGGATGTTGGATTTTATCAAATGCTTTTTCTGCATCTATTGAGATTATCATAGTTTTTTTGTTAATTTGGTTATTAATATAGTCAATTATGTTAATAGTTTTCCTAATATTGAACCATCCCTGCATTCCTGGTATAAAACCTACTTGGTCATGGTGTATCATTCTGGGAATGATTTTCTGTAATCTCTTTGCTAATATTTTATTTAAGATTTTTGCATCAATATTCATTAAGGAGAAATCAGCAAATCAAGGCTTGATTTATTGTTTAGTTGATTATCTAGATTTAAGAAAGTGATGGAGAAAATGTTAATTATGCAGATTAAACTTAAAGGTATATCATGGGTATATTTTTTTTTTCCTCTGAGAGTCATCTGTTAACCATTTACCAGCACACTTGAATTTCATAATTGTGAACTAGATCCAGTCAGCAGAGCTATATATTTCCCTCATTGATCAACATTTTACAGCATTTATCAACCCAGGGATAGAAATATATAGATGGCACAATATTGAGGGCCAACAAGCAGGAATATTAGAAAGTCACTGGGGAAAGAGATTTTAAGCTGGAACCAGTTATCACTGAACTGGTTAACTGTGGGTCTAACAAGGGAAAAAAATAAAAGTATGATAGTCAATGACAGGAATAAAAAAAACTGCTGTACAATAGTTATCCCAATAAAAGTTAGATATCATTCAGGAATGTGTGCTTTAACTAGCTCTTACTGGCTCCTGATTTTGATTCCCTCTATCTGAATCTTAATTAAAGAGAATATATTTGGGAAGATCGTTTCTGGGAAAAGCAGACCAAAGAGAAGGACCATTGGACAACCAAAGAGCAACATTTGGGCACTGGGAAGATAAAGGAGAAGTACCATTAGAAAATGAGATGGTTTCAGAAAAAGAGGGGATAACTAGAGAACAAATTAGTGTCAGAATATGTATTGAAGCATACTTTTAAAAACTTTTTTCATTTTTCTTGAGGTTTTTCTTTGTATTAGAAATATGCTTTGTATAAAAGCATATGTATAACATAAAATTACTTGTCTTCTCTATGGCGAGGGTGAGAGGATTTGGAAATCAAAATTTTAAAAATGAATGTTAAATATTGTTTTTGCATATAATTGGAAAAAGTAAAATAGTTCAACCTCTCCAAAAAAGGGGGGAGGGGGAAAGGATAAAAGTAAAGAATATCAAGACATTGAAAAAATAGGGACGTGATAGTATGTAAAAAATAAATTTCATCTTTAAAATTTTGTATTGGGCCTATATACCTGATGGCATTATATCTCTGCTTGCCATTAGGTGATTGGTACCGATATTAAGATAGTTTAGACTTATGATCAGAATTTGTTTGGGTATGGATAATGGAAGTAAGGATATATAATATTTTATTCACTTGTGTTTCCTCTCATATAGGCTATACACATACATGCATATATATGTAACGTTTAAGGACATAGCACATTCAATGCTTAACATCCACATCCATCTTATAAGCAACATAATTTTAAAAGTTTTAATATATAAAGTGTCCTTGTTTGTTTTGTATGAGTTCTATTAATTTATCATTTCCTCCACTTTATAGTCAAAGAGAAACATGAGCAACTTTCTCAGGGCAAATTTCTATGCTAAATAATGGAGTTGTAATCTATGTTGGTAGAGCTAGCACCATACTAAACAAATTATATATTCTTGATTACTGTCTTAAAGAGGCCAGACCCTTCTGAATATTTTTTTTTAAATAACCGAAGAAAACAAGTTTTCAACAAGGTTATTTCTTCTCCCATTTTGTATGGTTTTAATTCTACTTACAACTGACTTCCTTTCACTCTCTAAGTACTGGTACTGATAATGATTTCTTTTCACTGATAGATTTCATTATCTCAGGACAGTGAAGCTCCACTGATGATAGACTATGCAGCCTCCATGGACAGCACATATCAACAAGAATTCCCTTCATATTATGAAGAAGTTGTATCTACTGAGCTTATTGATGAAAATTTATCAAAACATGTATTGCCTGCCTTAGAAACACAAGAAAATGAATTTGATACTTGGAAACTGGAGAGGAATACCAAATCTGAAGAGTGGAATAGTGATGCTCAGATAGACCAGGATAGTGAAGAAAAGCCAAGGAGTTTATCGGCAATTTTAAGAAAATATAAAGGTACTTCTTTCAGCCTTTCCTCCTTAGACAAAAATATCTTGGCAATTTTAAATATTGTAGCACAAGATCCTTAAATTTTTCCCATTAATTTTCAGAGAAAATATATTGATTTTATAGGAATAGGAACTAGGCCTATGATTTAATTAGTACAGGAAACTCTAATGTGAGGAATGTCCCTTACTAATACAGGTTGATACCTTCTCTGCAGTTTATAGTCATAGAGAGTTGCCCAGAGTAGTCATATTTCCAGAATAATACAGACAGTGTCAGAAATAGAACTTGAAGCAAGGTTTTTCTGGCCTTTCTGAGCTCTTTCTCAATTATACAAGAATGTTTCTCTTGATTTGATGTTAATAAGAAATAAATAATAACTCTTCTGGGTATATAATATAAGGATCCTTATCCTTAATTTACAAACCAAGAAACTAGTGCTGTTAATGTTCATAATTACCCTATAAATAATAAATTTCAGAATCAGGATGCAAATCTAATTTCCTGCATGGAAATCTAATACTCTTCTTTTGTTAATCTACATTTATTTTTCCTTTTAAATGATGCTTGAACAACTCATAAACTAAATTCCTTTTTATCTAATAAGTTAATTTCTTTTTCTTTTTCCCCTGAGGCAATTGGGGTTAAGTGACTTGCCCAGCTAGGAAGTGTTAAGTGTCTGAGGTCAGATTTGAACTCAGATCCTCCTGTCTTCAGAGGTGGTGCTCTATCCACTGCTATCCACCTACATGCCCCTAGTAGGTTCATTTCTAAGACAAAATCACTTGTCAGTATTTCTCCTCCTATACATGTAATATAATTTTTGATTAATGTGAATTCTTTTTTTTTTTAATTAAAGCTTTTTATTTACAATACATATGCATGGGTAATTTTTCAACATTGACCTTTGCAAAACCTTCTGTTCCAAATTTTCCTCTTCTTCCCCCCACCCCCTCCCCTAGATAACAGAGAGTCTAATACTTGTAAATATATTAAAAACTATGTTAAATCATATATATATACATATGCATATGTATATATATATATACACATACATATTTATACAGCTATCTTGCTGCAGAAGAAAAATCGGATCAAGAAGAAAAAAAAACTAAAAAAACAAAATGCAAGCAAACAACAACAAAAAAAAGTGAGAATGTTATGTTGTGATCACACTCAGTTCCCACAGTCCTTTCTCTGGGTGTAGATGGTTCTCTTCATCACTGAACAATTGTAACTCATTTGAATCATCTCATTGTTTTCTTTTTTCTTTCTTTTTTTTTTTTTTTGCTGAGGCAATTGAGGTGAAGTGACTTGTTCAGGGTTACACAGCCAGGAAATGTTAAGGGTCTGAGGCCAAATTTAAACTCAGTTCCTGACTTCAGGGCTGATGCTCTATCCACTAAACCAGCTAGCTGCCCCTGAATCATCTCATTGTTGGAGAGAGCCACTTCTAATGTGAATTGTTATAATTCACATTACAATACAAATATTATTCAGCTAATAGTCATTCCATACAAACTTTGACTAACTACTAACTTTATTATTTCCATGTAAAATGGCATCTGTATTTTTTTTTTTTTTTTGTAACCCTAGGTTATTTTCTCATTTTCTTTTTTCTTTTTTCCTTTTTGCTGAGGCAATTGAGGTTAAGTGACTTGCCTAGGGTCACAGAGCTAGGGAATGTTAAGTGTCTGAGATCAAATTTGAACTTAGGTCTTCCTGACTTCAGGGCTGGTTTTCTATCCACTGCGCCACCTAGCTGCCCCTCATTTTCTTAACTTTATTAAATAAGCCCGAATTTCCTTCCATTCTTATTCTGGTAGTGCTAATAACTTTAATCCAATAAGAACTACACAGAGTTACACATTTTCCTTTTGATCATTATGTTAATAAATTAATTACCTCAATCTACTATGTGCAACAATGATAGGATATCTATATTAGTTGTTTTAGTAAAAACATCATAAAACAATTCAAGTGCTGAGTAAATGTTAAATAGTATATTAATTATTGTTAAAACATAATAGACCTTAAATCATTCAGTAATATTTCTGTATTTCTTTGTATCAAAATATCTGATTGATTCTAGATCTGATAGCTATTTATTGCAAAAAGAAAGTTAATTTGAAAAATTGACAATGTTAAAATATTTTATATCTTAATATTATTCATAAAGAATCATCTTTACATTTAAGGTCTGATAAAGGTCTCATCTCTAAGATATATAGAGAATTGTCTCACATTTATAAGAATTCAAGCCATTCTCCAATTGATAAATGGTCAAAGGATATGAACAGACGATTTTCAGATGATGAAATTAAAACCATCTCTAGTCATATGAAAAGTTGCTCCAAATCACTGTTGATCAGAGAAATGCAAATTAAGACAACTCTGAGATACCACTACACACCTGTCAGATTGGCTAAAATGACAGGAAAAGATAACGATGAATGTTGGAGGGGATGTGGGAAAACTGGGACACTAATATATTGTTGGTGGAACTGTGAACAGATCCAACCATTCTGGAGAGCAATTTGGAACTATGCTCAAAGTTATCAAACTGTGCATACCCTTTGACCCAGCAGTGTTTCTATTGGGCTTATATCCCAAAGAGATTTTAAAGGAGGGAAAGGGACCCACATGTGCAAGAATGTTTGTGGCAGCTCTTTTTGTAGTGGCTAGAAACTGGAAACTGAATGGATGCCCATCAATTGGAGAGTGGCTGAATAAATTATGGTATGTGAATGTTATGGAATATTATTGTTCTGTAAGAAACGACCAGCAGGACGATTTCAGAGAGGCCTGGAGAGATTTGCATGAACTGATGCTGAGTGAGATGAGCGGAACCAGGAGATCATTGTTCACGGCAACAACAATACTATCTGAGGATCAATTCTGATGGACATGGCTCTCTTCAACAATGAAATGCTTCAAACCAGTTCCAATTGTTCGGTGAAGAAAGCCATATACACCCAGAGAGAGGGATGTGAAATGTAGACCACAACATAACGTTTTCATGTTCTCTATTGAGGTTTGCTTGCATTGTATTTCCTTTATCGGATTATTCTTTCTTGTAGATATGATTTCTCCCGAACAAAAAAAATGACGTGTGGCAATAACTATACATATATTCGATTTCTTAAGTATTCTAACATAATTATCATGTAGTGGATATCCTGCCATCTAGGGGAGGGGTGGGGAGTAGGGGGGAAAAATTTGTAACAGAAAGCTTTGTAAGGGTTAATGTTTAGGAATTACCCATACATATGTTTTGCAAATAAAAAGTATTAATAAAAAAAAAAGAGAGAGAGAGAACCTACTTAGGGTCTTTTTAATTTAGACTTGACAATAGGTCATTATTTGTTGAATATCATATAATTCTCTCTCCTTTGAAGCAGACAATGAAGAGGGTGTGTAATAGATATAAAAACTGAAGAGAAAATAAGAGTTATATCTTGAGATAGATGATCAGTCAGTGAAAGAACTTTAGGCTTTAATTCCTAGCTCTGAATCTCATTTTAGTAGCCCCAAGGTGACTTTGCCCTTTCAGGACTAAATGGTTTCCAGAGAATTTAAATGTTGAGAAATATCAGTCATTTTTCAGTGAATCTTGGTAATATTCATTTTCCTGATTTCTCTCCCCCTGTTTTACTTTGTGGTAAAATACATACTCTTGCCTGTTTTGCTTTTAAACGTATTGTTGGAATACTGCATTGTTCAATTTGTAATATCATAATTCTATGGCTGTCTTTTTTCTACCTTGCCAGTAAAAAAGCAGGAGTGTGTGTGTGTGTGTGTGTGTGTGTGTGTGTGTGTGTGTGTGTGTGTGTGTGTGTGAAGGAGAATGAAAAATGGCAGGTGATTAATAAAATATCATAGTGAAAATCTAAATAATGTATCCTTCTTTTGATTGGTTAGCTGCTGCATGATCTAGAGGTTTTAAGTGATCTATGAATGCCTTGGGGATCTGTAGATGTCTACTGTTGTTTTTTCTTGTGGCATATCTTTTTTTTCCTGGCTATTTAACATAAGCTTTCAGCTTAAGTTTTGTTTAAACTATTATTGGGATACTAGTCTCCACAGCACAATCTTACCAAGATCCCTGACTTCGTACTGGGTCTAGGGAACAAGAAATTGAGGGGATAGACTAGAATATAGGTCTATGAATGGTTATAAAGTAGTTTACCTTTTTGTTCTTATCTTTCACTATGATATCAAAGTCTTTGGAGATTTTATTCATTTTCCCCCTCTACCTTTGGCATTTTCTACTTCCCTGGTTTACAGTCTTTTACTTTCTTCCCAACTTTTTTAACTTAGGAGGACTGCTCTGCTAACCAAAATTAATTGCCTACATAGTAAGTTATTTTTGTGTTATGATTGTCCCCTAGAAGAAATAGAATTAGTATAAAGAAAGTGGTAGAGCATTCCATCTCCATGCCACCTTAAATTGTTTCTTATATATCCTGATCTATCTACACATTGTCTTTATCTCCACCCCACAGCAACTTTCCTCCTCTTTTTCTCAATTTTCCATCTGTATGACATGGCAACATTTTAGGATGATCCTTTAATCATGAAGTAGGCAAAGTGACTGAACATCCCATAAGACTTTTGTGGCTGTATCAGTAGTCAGGCTGAATTTGTTTGAGACATTGTTTCAACATGTACTTGCCTGTTCCATTCTAAAAAGTGTCACTTTAGAATAAATCATTAATTCTTCTTAGCTGTATGATTCTGTTCAATCGTTTTTCCATGGTGTCTGGCTTTTTGTGACCCCATTAAGGATTTTCTTGGCAAAGATACTGAAGTAATTTTCCATTTCCTTCTCCAGCTCATTTTATAGATAAGGAAACGAAAGCAAACAGGGTTAGGTGAGGTGGTCCCTTTCACATAGATAGTATATCTTTGTTCTTTGCTCTCAAAGAGGACCCTGAGATCAGGGAAGTGATGACATGACATATAGATGAATTGGACGGAAGTGAGAGTGGGCTGGACAAAGATATCAGCCTCACTTTCTCCTCTGGAGTCTTCTGGGTCCAGTGCCAAGATATAGATCAGGATACCTCAAGAGGGCCCAGGCTGCAGTGGGGGACCTTGGCCTTTTTGAGCTAACAGGTCTCAGTTTGGCTGAGGCCATACCCATTAAGTGATTAAGGCTAGATAAAAAATGAGGCAGAGAATGAACTTTTTTACCTAGTCAAAAAAAAAAAAATCAATCTGGAAGGGGAAGACCCTCTGGGCTATTTTCATACATCTACCTTTATCTATTTGCAGGTTATGGGAGAAACCTCAGACTTATTTTTGCATTCTCTTATCATTAGTGATTTGGAACATTCTTCCATGGTGGTGAATACTTTGCAATTCTTTTGAAAAATGGTTCATATCTGTTGGGGAATAGATATTAGTCTTACACATGAGAAAAATTTTTCTCATATTAATAACCAATTATTAAATTAATATTAAGGTTTTCTCTTATTTCCTCATTAAGAAGTCAAACACTATGGATTTTCAGTCAGTCTTTGAAGGATACCTCTGATAGAAGAGATAGCCCAAATGCTCTGGCTCTGGGTACATTCTTTATCTTGGGTGGGTTCCTACTCATTTAGAAGCACTTACAAACAAAATCCAGCCTAAGCCAGTTCTTTCCCTTGGGGGAAAATCCCTAATAAATAATCATTATGCTTGGAACTTTCCAGTAGAATTTAGGGTGACTCAGTTTATGAAGAGGAAAACCTGCCAGAATAGTCTGGGTAGAGTAGATTCTTTTTTTTTTTTTAAGTCAGTATGCAAATTATTTGGTAAGATAATTGAGGTTAAATTCTGGTCCTCCTGACTCCTGGGCTCTGCCTATTTGCCACAGATCTAGTCTTTTGTCCAGATTGCTGGAGGCTTCTGAGTCTCAGAATAATGACTTCTCAGCTGGTGGAGCAGAACATTTTGCCCACTTCCTCATTAATATGTCTACCCTCTCATTGATTGTTAACCAATCAGAGTTGATTTCTACACATTTCCCAAAGGCTTTAAAGTATTGATTGTTCTCCAGGGGAGTTATTTGGTTGTTGAAAGAAACAATTAAACTCATTTTATTGATTATTGCTAGCCATAATTAATTGTTAGTTACCCAGAAACTGTATATCTGAGATTTTTTAATCATCTCATATATATTTATTGTCAATATGTCTTAGATGCCAAATCCTTATCAAAAGAATTTGGTACAAAGATTTCTCTCCCTCCCCCATCTAACTTTCTCCCTCCTTATCCTAGATGTATTAATTTTATGGGTATACATGTAATCAAAGTTATCTATTTATCTTTTGTAACTGTTTCTATCTTTTGTTTGGCATTTCCTACCCATAGCTAAGAGAGGTACATGATGTGTTTCCCTTCTGATTTTTTCATAGTATTGTTGTGCCACAGTTCCATGTCTCAGTTTCCTCAATTACTCTGTTTCAGTTTCCCTTAATTATTCTGCCTCAGTAGCAACCCCCACCTCGACTTCTTGACCATCAGAAATAATTGGCCTAGCATTCCAAAGGAGTCATAAAACCTCCAGATGGTCCATCTCTACATACCCCTTATCTTTTGGCTTCAGACTTACTATCTCCTAGTTCCTTCCCAAGCTTCCTCTACTCCCTACTTGTCAGAACTGAATTGATAGTCCCTTCCTGGAACTCCAGTTTCCTTCCCCCCCCCCAGTGCTCAATCCCTCCTCCTCCTGCGCCTGGAGCTCTTTGTTCCTGTGAACACCAGGAATCCTATAAGAATCCAATGACCGAACTTATTAATGGCTGGCATATTTGCCAGTCTAAACTCTAAATGGACTGTGTGCTTTGAGATAAGAGTCCCAGCAGTCTCAATTTATAGCTATGGATTCTGAACTCTCAATTAACATCAATAAAATATTATCCAATCTCCAATGTGTGATACTGCCTCAGTTTCTCCCTGAGCATTACAGTATGATCCCCAAACCTCAAAGCTTGAGAGCAGTTTGTACGTTGTGAGTGCTAATTACTCTTTTTAAAAAATTTTTTTAATTTTAATTTTTTTATTAAAGCTTTTTATTTGCAAAACATATGTATGGATAATTCTTCAACATTGACCCTTACAAAGCTTTCCATTACAAATTTTTCCCCCCTAGTCCTCACCCCTCCCCTAGATGGCAGGAAGTCTACTACATGTTAATTATGTTAAAATACTTGACAAATCGAATATATGTATACATATTTCCACACGTCTTGTTGTGCAAGAAAAATCATATCTACAAGAAAAAAAAATCAGAGAAAGGAAACACAATGGAAGCAAACATCAATAGAGAGTATGAAAATGTTATGTTGTGGTCTACATTTCATATCCCTGTCTCTGGGTGTATATGGTTTTCTTCACTGAACAATTGGAACTGGTTTGAAACATTTCATTGTTGAAGAGAGCCATGTCCATCAGAATTGATCGTCATATAGTACTGTTGTTGCCGTGTATAATGATCTCCTGGTTCTGCTCATTTCACTCAGCATCAGTTCATGTAAGTCTCTCCAGGCCTCTCTGAAATCATCCTGCTGGCCGTTTCTTTCTTTTCTTTTCTTTTCTTTTCTTTTCATTTCTTTTCTTTTCTTTTCTTTTCTTTTCTTTTCTTTTCTTTTCTTTTTTTACATATTTCCACCCTTATCATTGTTGTGCAAAAAAAATTGTATCTACAAGAAAAAAAAATCAGAGAAAGGAAACACAACGCAAGCAAACCTCAATAGAGAGCATGAAAATGTTATGTTGTGGTCCAAATTTCATATCCCTCTCTCTGGATGTATATGACTATCTTCATCGCAGCACAACTGGTTTGAATCACATCATTGTTGAAGAGAGTCATGTCCATCAGAATTGATCATCATATAGTCTTGTTGCTGTGTATAATGATCTCCTGATTCTGCTCACTTCGCTCAGCATCAGTTCATACAAGTCTCTCCAGGCCTCTCTGAAATTATTCTGCTGGTTGTTTCTTACAGAACAATAATATTCCATAACATTCATATACCATAATTTATTCAGCCATTCTCCAATTGATGGGCATCCATTCAGCTTCCAGTTTCTAGCCACTACAAAAAGGGCTGCCACAAACATTCTTGCACATGTGGGTCCCTTTCCTTCCTTTAAGATCTCTTTGGGATATAAGCCCAATAGAAACACTGCTGGGTGAAAGGTATGCACAGTTTGATCACTTTTTGAGCATAGTTCCAAATTTCTCTCCAGAATGGTTGGATCCATTCACAGTTCCACCAACAATGTATCAGTGTCCCAGTTTTTCCACATCCCCTTCAACACTCGTCATTATCTTTTCCTGTCATTTTAGCCAATCTGACAGGTGTATAGTGGTACCTCAGAGTTGTCTTAATTTGCATTTCTCTGATCACTAGTGATTTGGAGCACCTTTTCATATGACTAAAAATGGTTTTAATTTCATCATCTGAAAATTTTCTGTTCATATCCTTTGACCATTTATCAATTGGAGAATGGCTTGAATTCTTATAAATATGAGACAATTCTCTATATGTTTTAGAAATGAGGCTTTTATCAGAACCCTTAAATATAAAGATGATTTCCCAATTTGATGCTTCCCTCCTAATCTTGTCTGCATTAGTTTTGTTTGTACAAAAACTTTTTAACTTAATATAGTCAAATTTGTCTATCTGGTGTTCAATTAAGAGTTCCAGTTCTTCTTTGGACATAAATTTATTGCATCTCCACAGGTCTGAGAGATAAACTACCCTATATTCCTCTAATTTGCTTATAATATCACTCTTTTTATCTAAATCATAAACCCATTTAGATCTTATCTTGGTATGTGGTGTTGCTAATTACTTTTGATAGAAAATCTCCTTTGAATCCTTCAGGACTAGGAAATTTTTCTCTGGTGGTTACTTTATGGGTTAATTTACTTCCTTTCTGAGATTGGTTTATTTTTCTATTTATTTTTTTTATTTTTCTGAGATTCTTTTATTTAAAATCTCTATTCTGATAGTTGGGTGTTTTATATTTTTGAAGGTACTCCTCTATTTCTTTGGTGTTCTCAGTTTTGTTAGGATATTACTGTGTGTAATATTTTTTTATTTCTTCTGATTTTATTGTGATTTTGCCTTGCTCATTTGCTGTTTTATTGGTTTAGTTTTCTATTTTACTTTTATTCATATTAGCTTAGGGTTTATCCATTTTTTAGTCTTTAAAAGAAACTAATTTTTAGAGTTTTTGTCTTTTCTATATATTGTGTTTCCATTTCGTCTGTTCTCTAATTTTTTAAATCTATTCTTTAGTGTTATTTAAAAATTCATTTATTGATCTATGTTTATGAAGTGCATATTCAGTTCATCAATCTTTACATATATATTTTTGGTTAATGTATGTTTATAGGAATATAATGTTTCCCTAATGATTGCTTTAGTTGCATCTCAGAAATTTTGGCATATTATTTTATCATTACCATTTTCTTTCATATAATTATTTATTACTTTTTTTTTCTTGGACCTACTTATTATTTAAGATTTCATTATGAAATCTTCATTTGGATACCTGAACTAGTGATTATTTTCATTAGATTATATTGAATAAGAATGTATTTACTATTCCTTTCTTTTATTTATTTCTAATACCTTTGTGCCAGAATACATGGTCAATTTTTGTAAATATTCTATATGGAGTTGAAAAATATGTTCTTTTGCAATTCTATTTAGAAGATGTCCTATGTCTTTTACCTTTAGTTTCTCCAGAAATTTGCTCAATTCCATATTCTCCTCCCCCTTATTTTCCCTTGTAGATTTATTCAAAACTGAGTTAGGAATATTAAAATCTCCTGTCACTATTATTGCTATTTATATCTTTTTTTTTTTTTTCCCTGAGGCAATGAGGTTAAGTGACTTGCCCAGGGTCACACAGCTAGGGAATGTTAAGTGTCTGAGACCAGATTTGAACCCAGGTCCTCCTGACTTCAGGGCTGGTGCTCTATCCACTGCACCACCTAGCTGCCCCTATTTTTGTCTTTTTATAATTACATTAATGTTTCCTTCCTGAATTTGGATGTAGGAATTTAAAGTGTATACTTTTATTTCAGATACTAGATTGCTGTCTATGGTTTCTTTCAGCATAATGTAATTTCTATAATAACCCTTTTCACTTTTTAAATGTTTGTTTTTGCTGTATCAGAAAACATGATTACAACTCCTATTTGTTTTTTATTCACTGGATACTGGATTTTTCCATCCCCCTCAGTTTGATTTTGTGTCTTTGTTTTTAAATATGTTCCTTGTAAGTAACAAGAGTGTAGGGTTTTGTTTTCTTATCCAATCTGCCACTCTTCTTTTTTTTCCCCCACTTTTTTTTGATGGCATAATTCATTCACATTTATAGTTTTGAGTTATGTTTTTATTTTCCTTCATTTATCTTTAATCTTATTTTTAAAGTTAAGATTTTTTTTACCTTTTCCACTAAAAATTGAGCTCTCTTCAGTTACTTTAATTTAATTTTTTAAAATTAAATTTTTAAAAATGATTTGATTCCCTCTCATTTAATTCTTCTCTTTTTTCCCTTTTAGTTGAGTAGATTTCCCCTTCTATCCTTCTATCAGTTTTGTTTAACTAGTTTTTTTATTTATTTTTTTTAATTTTTTTTTTGTTTAACTAGTTTTTTAAATTTTCATTTTCTTTCACCTCTTTCCAGAAAAGATTTCTTTTATTCTCTCGATCGTCTATCCTCGTTGTCTTCAACAGACCTCATTTTCTGGTTCATGACCCTTGTAATTATTCAGTCTCTCTTTATTCTTTTTATTCCACATTGAATTAATTCATTCTGGGCTTTCTCCCTCTAATCTGTTTCTTTAATTTCCTTCTAGAGTTTGCCTTATGGATTCCCCTTTTTCATTGTACTTCAGTTCCTAAAGAATGTTAATTCCAAAAGGTGATAGAGAGGATACCCATGAGATTAGGGTTCAGCACAAATGATGAAGTTGGGGGTCTGACACCAGATGATAGGATTTGATCCTGTGACAAATTCACAATGGTTTTTTCCTTGAAAAAAAAAAAGATATATTTATTTATGAGATGAGGTTATGGACAAAATGAAGAGGTAAAAATAGATATTAGGAGTGGTAAATACGAATTAAATTTGGGAGAACACATAGTTAGCAAAGAAAGGGATTTTAACAATTAACAAGGGAAAAGATAAGTTCCTCAGTGAAACTCACAATTAAGCAGGAGAAAGGAAATATGCCATTAACTGGCAGTCAGAGTTTAGTATTCTAAAAAAGTTAGCTATGACTAGAAGAAAGACACCTTTAGGCATGAGAGAGGGGGTAAGGTGAAAGATACCACAAGGCTGAATCCCTAATAGGGATTCAGCAAAGATGGCATAGGCCATGGACATATTTACAGGGGAAATTTAACCTCAGGGATTTGACATCATAACTTAGCTTTCTTATTGGGGTACAGTAAGGTGGAGTTTCCCAGGACCTCCACATAGGTGGGATTGTAAGGCGGAGCTGATCCCCATCACAGTCCTTTCCCTGCTTATTTCAGGGAGTATTATAATCCTATCAGTACTTCAGGCTTTCTCTGCTAAACCAACCCTCCTTACCTAGGGACATTTCCCATGTCCCTGATTTTGTAGTCCACCAAAGATCTATGTACCTTTTCCCTGGTTACCTTCTTTCTCCAATCTCATCAAAATAACCTCCCTGGATCTATACTTTCCCACTTTCCTAGGTACTAATTGACCCCAACTCTCTCCTTCCAAGATAGGATAAGAAGTATTTTTAAGCACTAAATTCACCAATGTCTAGTATAAAGCTCCTGTCTCCCTTCACAAAATATCTTTTTTACCTATAGAAACATTCATCAGTAGAACCATGTCCTACCACCAAAATTAGACCTTCTTTCTCCTTCCACTTTTCAATCCTTTTTACTTCCCTCTCAACCACTCTCCCAGAGGCTCTTTTCTTCCTGAGAGATGGCCAGTGCCACCTTATCTCATCAAATGTTGGATTCTTTCCTTTTGTTTTGAAGTTGTTCTTGTTATTTGTTCTTCTTCCTTGAAGAAGACCATGACATCAGGGAAGTGATGCCATGACATGCAAGTAAATTGGATTTAGTGAGGCCTGTGCAAAGTCACCTGCCTCACTTTTCCCTCCAGAACCATCTGGATCCAGTGGTCAGGTATAGATCAGGTCAACTGGAGATAGCCCTGGATGCAATGGGAGAACTTGGCCTTTTTAAGCTGAGGTCTTCAACAGGTCTGTTTGACTGAAACCACCCATTTAGATTAAGGCTAGATAGCAATTGAGGCAAAGAATCTCCTCGTTTGCCTTGTCAAAAAAACAAAAAAAGCTAAATGAATTAAAATCTGGGACAGGAAGATTCTTAGGGTTTCTGGCCAAAGAAGAAATGATTGTTATTTACTTTCAGTCTGAGTCATTCAGGACCCAAACAGTGACCAAATGGGACATGATCTGTGACCTATTAGTGGTCAATCTATGAGAATCTGGGTAGTTTGGGCTTAAGGCATAGTCCTTAAAAAAGAAATATAGCTAACAAACCCCAAGATATTTTGGGAGGATTCAGAGATAAGAGCATTTGTAGGTAAGGGTATGATGATGTATTCACAGATGTTTGAACTCTTTTATTAGAATTGTGAGCCATATTTCTTCAACTGTTAATGTTTTTCTTTTTGATTTATCTGCTTATGGTCATGGTCTTTGAAATGAAAAACCACTCCAGTATCTGGAAAAAAAACTCAAATGGAGTCACAAAGAATTGGACATAACTTAAAAGAAATGCTATTTTAGTAGGTAAAGTACCTATGTTTACAGTTAAAAAATTTTCAAAGAAATTTATCAGCAGGGGGATAACGAAATCCATGCTATGTTGTAATCCACACTCAGTTCCCACAGTCCACTTTCTGATATATAGCTCTCTTTATCACAAGATCATTGGAAATGGTCTGAATCATCTCACTGTTGAAGAGAGCCGTGTCCATCAAAATTGATCATCAAATAATCTTGTTCTTGCTGTGTACAATGATCTCCTGGTTCTGCTGATTTCACTCAGCATCAGTTCATACAAGTCTCTCCAGGCCTCTCTGAAATCATCCTGCTCATCATTTCTTTCTTTCTTTCTTAATTTTTTTTAAGCTTTTTATTTGCATAATATATGTATGGGTAGTTCCTCAACATTGATCTTTACAAAGCTTTCCATTACAAATTTTACCCCCAGTCCCCACCCCTCCCCTAAATGGCAGGAAGTCCACTACATGTTAATTATATTAAAATACTTGACATTTTAACATAATTAACATGTAGTGAATATCCTGCCATCTAGGGGAGGGGTAGGGAGTAGGGGGGAAAAATTTGTAACAGAAAGCTTTGTAAGGGTTAATGGTGAAGAATTACCTATACATATGTTTTGCAAATAAAAAATAATAATAAAAAAATTAAAATACTTGACAAGTCGAATATATGTATACATATTTCCATACTTACCTTGCTGTGCAAGAACAATCGTATCTACATGAACAATAAATATCAGAGAAAGGAAACCCAATGCAAGCAAACATCGATAGAGAACATGGAAATGATATGTTGTGGTCCACATTTCATATCCCTCTCTCTGGATGTATATGGCTTTCTTCACTGAACAATTGGAACTGGTTTGAGACATTTCATTGTTGCAGAGAGCCATGTCCATCCGAAATGATCATCATATAGTATTGTTGTTGCCATGTATAATGATCTCCTGGTTCTGCTCATTTCACTCAGCATCAGTTCATGCAAGTCTCTCCAGGCCTCTATGAAATCATCTTGTTGGTCGTTTCTTACAGAACAATAACATTCCATAACATTCATATACCATAATTTATTCAGCCATTCTCCAATTGATGGGCATCCAATCGGTTTCCAGTTTCTTGCCACTACAAAAAGAGCTGCCACAAACATTCTTGCACATGTGGGTCCCTTTCCCTTTTTTATAATCTCTTTGGGATTTGGTCCAATAGAGACATTGCTAGATCAAAGGATATGTATAGTTTTATAGCCCTTTGGGCACAGTTCCAAATTTCTCTCCAGAATTGTTGGATCACTTCACAACTTTACCAACAATATATTAGTGTCCCAGTTTTCCAATATTCTCTTCAACATTTATCAATATTTTTTCTTTTCATCTTGGCTTATCTGAGAGGTGTGAGGTGGTGCCTGAGTCGTCTTAATTTGCTTTTCTCTAAACAATAGTGATTTAGAGCATTTTTTTATATGAGTATAGATGGATTTAATTTCTGTATCTAAAAATTGTCTATTCATATCTTTTGACCATTTCTCAATTGGGGAATACTTTGTATTTTTATAAATTTAAAATCAATTCTCTATATATTTTAGAAAAGAGGCTTTTATCATAAACACTGAATGTAAATTCCCATTCCCTGCCCCCCTAATTTTCTGGTTCCCTTCTAAGATTGGGCAGTTGTAAAGAATCTATAAAGGATAATTTTATATTCTAGTATGAAGAAATGATATATGTGTGCTCCTCAGAATCCTTGCATGATCAATGACCAACAACAGAAGATAAAACTTAGTTGATTCTTTGTGTGCCAGACTATAGCAATTGATGTTTGTGGCATCACTTCTCATCTTGGAAGCTTCCTCCATCCCATAGTCTCCTCCCTCTGATTGGAGGATACAAGGCTGCTCTTAGAACCTCCACTTAAGGAAGGTCTCCAGGTCAGCCATCTTTTCATTTCCCACCAGGCTTCCCACCATCTCCTCTGGATTTCTCTATCACACTCCCTTATCCCCCATAGGGAACCTTCTTTCCTCTTCCCCCTTTTAGCTCCTTTTTATGTGTTATTTTTCTCATTAGCTTGTAAGTTCTTTAAAGGCAAGAACTATCTTCTTTTTGTTTTATGCATTCCCAATCTGTTACTTGGTAAACACTTGATAAATGTTGACAGGAAAGACAAAATTAGCAAATAGTTGAATTATGGACCATTTCATAACTGAATGTCACAGTTACAGTAAGAAATAAAATTGTTATAAATAGTATATAGATTTATTATTTGTAAGTTTTTCTTCTTTGTTTATATTATTAGTCCTCATCATATGTTTAGGAAACAGAATTAAAATTTCTTTTGCTGGTATTTATTGTTAGTACCTTTCTTTTATATGCAAAATCAAAACCTGCATAGCTATCTATGCAAATATTTTGATATGTCATTAAAATTATCTTATATTTGAAGTTTCTGTAAGAAACTGGACATGTTGTTTAGGGAGACTGAAGTTTGCTTTTTAAGTGTACACTATTTTGAGCAATTAATGCACCTTTACCTTCTTTATTCTTTTTTATGGGGTAAAGAATACAGTCTAACAAAGCTAAATGGGTACTAAATTTATTATGGTGGGGCATTCTTACCACTGTTAATAGTACTGCAGTTAGAAATACTCTAGAGACAGAATACACTCATACATATACATACATATATAAAATTATATACACATACTAATATTTACAGATGCAAAAGTTAAAAAAAGAAATACTTGACAATATTTAAAGATTATTATTCTCCTTTTTATATTTTTTCTTTTCCTTGGGACTTACAGGCTAGATTTTTCTTTTTCTTTTTTTTTTTGTTTTTTTTCTGAGGCAAATGGGGTTAAGTGACTTGCCCAGGGTCACATAGCTAGGAAGTGTCTGAGACCACATTTGAACTCAGGTCCTCCTGACTTCAGGGCTGGTTCTCTAACCACTGTGCCACCTAGCTGCCCCTAGGCTAGATTTTTAAAACATTTATTTATTATTTTTCAACATTTACTTTTATAAGATTTTGGTTTCTATTTTTTTCTTCCTTTCCACTCTACAAGACAACAATCACTCTAATATAGGTAATACATATACAATCATTAAACTTATTTCCACATTAGTCATGTGAAAAAAGAATCAGAACAAAAGAGGAAAATAACAAGAAAAAACAACAAAAAGTGAAAATAATATTCTTTGATCTGCATTCAGACTCCATAGTTCTTTCTCTGGATATGGATAGCATTTTCCTTCATGAGTCTTTTAGAACTGTCTTAGATCATTATATTGCTGAGAAGAGCAAAGTCTATCAAAGTTGATTATCTGCACAATGTTGCTGTTACTATGTACAGTGTTCTCTTTGTTCTGCTCACTTACTCAATTTGAGTTCATGTGAGTCTTTCCAGGTTTTTCTGAATTCTGTTCATCATTTCTCATAGAATAATTACATTCATATGCCACAGTTTATTTAGCCATTCTCCAATTGATAGTCTTCCTCTCAATTTCTAATTCTTTGCCACCATATAGAGAGCTACTATAAACATTTTTGTACATATGATCCCTTTTCCAAGTTTTATGATTTCTTTGGGATACAGACCTAGAAATGGTATTGCTGGATCAAAGATTATGCAGTTTTTTTGTTTTTTTTTTAATAGTTTTTTGGGCATGGTTCCAAATTGCTCTCCAAAATGGTTAGATCTGTTCATAACTCCACCAGTAATGTATTAGTGTTCCAATATGCCCACCTCCTCTCCAACATTTAGCAGTTTTTTTTTCTGTCATATTAGCCAATCTGATAGGTGTAAGATGGTACCCCAGAGTTATTTTAATTTGCATTTCTCTAATCAATTGTGATTTAGAGTAGTTTTTTTAAATGACTAAAGATAGTTTTAATTTCTTCATTTGAAACTGTTCATATGATTGTTTATCAGGGAATGACTTTGTATTCTTACAAATTTGACTCAATTCTCTATGTATTTTAGAAATCAGACCTTTATTCAGAAACACTGGGTATAAAATTGTTTCCCAGCTTTCTGCTTTCCTTCCAATCTTGGTTGCATTGGCTTTGTTTGTGCAAAACTTTTAAAATTTATTGTAAAATTAACTATCTTCTGTTTCATAATGTTCTCTATCTCCTGTTTGGTCATAAATTTCTCCCTTCTCCATAGATCTGACAGTAAACTGTTCCTTGCCCTTCTAATTTGCTTATGGTATTACCGTTTATATCTAAAGTATGTGCCCATTTTGATCTTATCTTAGTATATGTGAGATGTTAGTCAATGCTTAGTTTCTGCCATACTATATTCCAAATTTTGCAGAAGTTTTTTTGCAAATAGTGAGTTTTTATCATGGAAGCTGTAATTTTGGGTTTATCAAACAGTATATTACTATAGTCACTATATGTTGTGTACCTAAACTATTCCTTTGACCCACCACTTTTATTTCTTAACCAGTACCAACTAGTTTTGATGATTGCCACTTTATAATTTTTAGTCCTGGCACAGGTAGGCCTCCTTCCTTTGTATTTTTTTCATTATTTCCCTTGATATTGACCTTTTGTTCTTCCACCTGAATTTTATTATTTTTCTAGCTCTATAAAGTAATTTTTTAGGCATGGAACTGAATAAGTAAATTCATTTAGGTAAAATTTTCATTTTTATTATATTAGCTTAGCCTACTCATGAGCAATTGATATTTTTCCAATTATGTTTATTGTTTGAAAAGTATTCTTTTTCAATTTGGATATATATTTTTTTAATATGGATATTTTTTTCCTTTTTTTTTTTCAAAGAAAATACCAGAAGTGGTTGTATAGTATGGTCAGACCAATCTCCTAACCCTCTGCTCTCATGAAAAGTGGGCAAGTTTCTCCTTCATAGGTATTAAAACAATTCTTGAGATTTATTTGGTGCAGTGGACCAAATCTACAGTGGTGCAGATTATTGACATAACTTTTAATCTTCTGAATAATAAGAAAAAAAAAACAGCTAAGAGAAGCTCTGGGTTCTTATACTTATGGCTGGTTGACCATTCAGAATAAAGATAGAAAACTTTGTTCCTTTGAATCATCTCACCTGGAGTCTTTCATGCATATACTTGTGGAATATCCGTCCCTGGCTATGGCTGATTAAATTTCTTTTTGTTAAATGTTAAATAAGTTACTAGCATCTCATTTTGTTCCAATTTTGTACTTAAGCTATAAGAGGACTGGCCTAAGTTAAACCTATCCCAGAACACGTGAATATAGGTAAGTAGTAAATTCAGAGACATACTAAACTTTTCTTTAAATATATTTTATATCCTATTTCAGCTTCCATTAAAAAAGAGATTATTTTAGGTTTGTCTCATTATCCATATAAATAATTTTTTTTAACTGTTTCAGGTGGAATTTTAAGAAAGGGAGCAAAAATCTTCTTTCATCCATGGCATCATCAGAAAAATCCTGGAATGAGCCAGTCACACAATGACCTTATATTCCTGCAGCAACCTGATGAGATTCACAGAAAATCAACAAAGATAACAAGAACTTTTAATAAGAATCTACTTTCCATGTGCAGAAGCAAGAGCAAATTGAATGTCTTTTCAGTGGATCCCTCTTTATAAAACTGTGTTAACTTCTTATATGACATGCATATGAACTGACCAATTGTTTCTGAAGCAATATTAGAATATATGAACATAGCCATCAAATTATGTACTTTGAAAAGTGCTATTTGCTAGCTCTTTGACCCTCATTATAAAGGGTAAGCTCTTTGGCTATTTGACATTTTGTTAAGAGGGCTTAATATTTGTTTTTTTTTTTTCCAGATTGATGTTAAAATAGGCCCTATGGGTAGATAGAAAAAAGATTGATGTATGATTTTGAAATAAAAATAGTACTACAGTGAGAATGTCAAATGAAACTCAAAAAAATATAGAAGGATATTTTCCTTTGGTATTATCCATATTACTTGACAAGTTTTGCAGTTATTTAACAGGCATATTATGTTAAACATTTTCTAAGTTTATTTATACTTGCAGCTATTAAATATTTTTTTAAAAATTGTTTACATTTTTCTCAATTATACCAACATCTAATTGTAGTGTTATTGTACCAAGTAATTATAATTTCATTAGGTAGAGTACTGGCTAAGAAAACTTGAAAAGAAAAAATAAGAGCCATAAATAATTCTGTTTTGATCATGTCTACTCTGTGAAGGGGGGGAGGGAAGAATGCAGCCCAGTCAGAAACAGGTCAACATTTTTGCGTTCATTAGTAGTGGAATCCAATCAGTGAGTAGCATCTGCATTCCCAGCCTGGAAGACACAACAGGGATATTGTTGCACAGAGGGCTATTGCAGAAGTGATACCATGCTTCTTGCTACCATCCTAGCCTAAGTAATTTTCTCCACTGGACCTCAAAAACCTAGTTTCCACCATTTTTATTTGACTTCTGCTTTTACTCATTTTGTGTGCATTTATTTAAAAAAAAACTTTTACAAATCTCTTAATATTATTAATCTATTTTATTTAATAGATTTCCTCAATTGTTTTATCCTTCTTGTATTTGTTTTCTGGGATGTTTGAGACTAGCAATTTCTTTAGGTCTTGTTTTCTAATAATATTTTGAATATCTTTTATTGCATGCCCATCATTTTTCATTAAAAACTCAGAATTGCAAGACAAGTCACTTTGGATTGCATCTTGAGTTCCTGTGCAACCATTATTTTATTCCCTTCTGTGGGTTCAGAATAATCTCATGTTGTTTGAATTTTTTCCTTTTTACTTGAAGGCTTTACAGAATTTTTTTTTCAGTGAAACTGTCCTTTAAGTTATAATTAACCACTATGCATATTGAGTTGGGAGCATAGATTTTTTGAGGGTTTTTTTTTGGGGGGGGAGCGGAGGAAGGGACTGTTTATATAGGCAATCTACTGATGCTTTCAATTGGCATTTGTTTTTTGTGTCCTGAAGACAAAGGCAATTTTCTTGCATTGGTTCTTCAGGTTTTTTGACTTTTCATTTTCTTCTGGCAGACTTTAAGTTGTCTACACATCCTGTGATGAGTATCAATATTTTGCTTGTATAGAAATCATACTTTCTTTTGATGTTATTGCTTTATTCTTCTCTTCTTCCAGATTGACCTTTACTTCTTCGTATTTATGTTTCTCTTTAATTATTCTCGTTTCTTTGGTGAAACTTACCATAATGAATTTATCCCACCAGTTATTTCTGTTACTTAAGCCATCAATTCTGACAGAATCTTTTGAGTTTGATGACTCCTGAGATCTTGGATAAACTCAGGCTTTTCCCCCCCTTCTCTCCCTCTCCCCCACTTCTCCTGCTTATTTTCCCATACATTCTGATTCCTTCCCTCTGGATAGCTATTTTCTTGGAGGCAAGATCTTAGTCTTCTTCCATGCTAGGCAATTCCTAGGTCACTTGCTTTGGTGTCTGCCCTAAGTGACATCTGGGAGGACAAATGGATTCAGTTGGATGATGGGCGCTTTCCTTCTGATTTAATAAAATGTCACATAGCCATAAGTACATGGCTTGCTCCAGTTCTCTCTACTCCCAGTTCTCTGGATCAGTCCTGTTGTAGCACCTAGCATTGGTGTGACAAAGATATGTTGCTGTACCAAAGGCTATGCATATAATATCTACTTTGGAGAGGGCAGAGAGGTTGCAAGGATCAGAAAAAATATCTAGTCCTTGTCATGTGACTGATAGTCTCAAAAACAAAAGGAAACAAAGCCTGAAGGGCTTTGATGAAGAGATAAGGGAAGAGAGTCCCATTCTACTTCTTTAAAGAAATGGGAGATCCTGGGTGTGGTATATCTGGCATATTTTTTCAGACTTTTGCCGATTTTTTCTTTTCTTTCTTTAAATATATTGTTATATGGGATAACTGGGAGGGGGATTTGGGAGAAAAATTGTTGTAAAAAAAAAAAGCTATCAATAAAATTTTTTAAAAGCATGTAAAAATGGGGGCAGCTAGGTGTCGCAGTGGATAGAGCACCAGCCCTGAAGTCAGGAGGACCTGGGTTCAAATCTGGTCTCAGACACTTAACATTCCCTAGCTGTGTAACCCGGGGCAAGTCACTTAAGCCCAATTGCCTCAGCAAAAAAGCATGTAAAAATGGGGGCAGCTAGGTGGCACAGTGAATAGAACACCAGCTCTGAACTCAGAAAGACCTGAGTTCAAATGTGGTCTCAGACACTTAACATTTCCTAGCTGTGTGACCCTGGGCAAGTCACTTAACCTCAATTGCCTCAGCAAAAAGCAAAAAGAATTAAAAATTAAAAAAAATAAAAATAAAAAAAGCATGTAAAAGTGGAAGGAGGAAATACCCTATATGTTCTTAAGTAATTTTTTTAACATTCTGTTTCCATAATGAATTCAATAATATTGATAAAATTTGTCAGTGTAAAAATTATAGCTTAAGAGGATATCCTCCCCACTCTATAATCTTCACTCTCTGGTCATTTCCCTAGTGCCTACAAAAATGTCCACCCCTACCTGATCCCCCACAAAACTCACTTGATCATTAGTTCTCTATCTCCCCTCCTTTTCATGGCTAAACTAATTAAGAAAGCTGTCTATAAATGGCTTCCATCCCTCTCATTCAACCAAAATTGCTTTTTCCAAAATTCTCAATGATTTAATTGCTAAATTAAATGGCCTCTTCTTCCTCATCCTTCTTGCCCTCTCTGCAGTTTCTGACTCTTAAATCATCTTCTCTCTGATATTTTAAAAAATTTTCAATAGTATTTAATTTTCTGATATATGTAAAGATGGTTTTCAACATTCATTTTTGTAAGACTGTTTCAAATTTTTCTGTCTCTCTACCTCAGCAAGCAATCTGCTAAAGATTAAATATGTGAAATTCTTTTAAACATATTTCCATATTTGTCATGTCATGCAAGAAAAATCAGACTAAAAGGAAAGAAACCATGAGAAAGAAATAAACACAAATAAAAAGGTGAAATACTATGCTTTAATCCACATTCAGTTTCCATAGATCTCTCTCTGGATGTGGATGGCATTTTCTATCCCAAATCTATTGGAATTGCCTTGAATCACTGCATTGTTGAGAAGAGCCAGGTCCATCACAGTTGATCGTCAAATAATTTTATTACTGTATACAATATCCTCTTGGTTCTGTTCACTTTACTGAGCCTGATATTCTCTTCATTCTAGGTTTTCCCATAATTAGTAATTGAAACCAGTTTTCTGGAAAAAGCCTTTCCTGATTTTTCTGATAGGGTCTTACCTCTTTGATTATCTCCCATTTATTCCATATGTTAATGTTGGTATGTAGATATTTTCATAATGTTTCCTTTCAATTAGCCTGAGCTCTGTGAGGGAAATAATTTTTTTTTTACCTCATCTTTATATCTCCAGGGGTTAGTAAAGTGTTTGTTACACAGTAGGCACTTAATAAATTTTGACTAAAAAAAAATGTTAAAATTTAAAAAAAAAAATGTGTCTGTGAGAATCGTCTTGTAAAAATGTCCCTGGAGTTCATTATTTTGTCACTTTAAAACATCTTTCAGTTATACCTTTACTTATAAAGAAAACATGTTAATCTAAAACACCTAATGTTTAGAATCCTAAAGCACAGCTTAAAAAAATTCCCAGGGAGAGTCCAGGATTGGTACTTCATTTTATAGAACAATGTTTTCACTTCCTATTTACACTTTGTTCTGCTTTGTCCTTTTCCCTCTGTCATTCAACATTTGGGGAAAAAACTTACTAAAGTGATTTTTGAAATGCTTTTGATCAAATAATTTATTTAAATATTTTCAGTTTGATTTTGATGTCTACATGAAATTGCATGCTATATTTTGGAAGAACAACAAATTGGGTTTGTGGCTGAATTCTTATTTTTTAAAACAATGAATGTTCACCTCTCAGGTTACTGATACTTTCCCTACCAGGTAAACGGCCAAAAGATATGTACAATTTATTAAACTATAAATAAAAAGTTTATCAAGAGAAGACCAAACTCTCTGAATCAAAGAAAAGGGAAATCAGATTAACTTTATCTCCACAATCCCTTCTAATACTAGAACCAGAGTATTGCAATTATTTAACAGTGAAGGGTAAGTTATTTTCCTTACGGACTCCTTGAGAAGCTCAGGGACAGCAGGAGTGCCAGAAAACTGCATCCGCGTGGTGGTCCCCAACTCTTAAAAGTGTCTAGACAGAGCTCCATTTGGGGACCTCCTACCAACCTTTGAATCCTAGCTTGCGACAAGATAGGGACTCCTCAGAGTCTTTCGAGAATGATAGGGGGAGAAAGGACAGAGAAGGAAGAAGAGAAGAAAAGAGGGAGGAGGGAGAGAAAAGGGGAGAGGAAGGGAAGAGGGAAAGGAAGAGAAAAAGGGAGGAGGAAAGAGAGGAAGAAAAAAAGGAGGGGAAGAGACAGACACACGTGACCTTAGCCGGAGCAGGTGAGAGTACTTCACAGGAAACACCTGCCAAACCTGAAGAAACCACTAAGGGCACCGGAAGCGTGAACCCTTCTTGGTCCCCTTAGGCCTAGAACACAAAAGCACCTCTCCCACACCGACATTTTATATATGTATATATATGTGTGTGTATATGTATGCATGTATACATACATAGATATTTTAATATGTATATGTATGTATACATATATATTATATGTATATATTATGTATATTTTATGTGTGTATGTATATGTACACACACACACACACACGCACGCACGCACGCACTGGCTATATAACTCCAGCAGCCCGGCTCGGAGAAGAACTAGGGAAGAGACTGGATCCGGGTGTCCCAGAGCAGTATAACTGATACAGGCGAGCCAATCATAGCATACTACAACTCCCAAGATGCCTTTTCCGCCCTCTTGGTTTCCGGTGCTGCGTAGTTTCCGGAGCGGATCGCAACCTGGAGTCCGGATCCGATCCCGGTCTGCACATTCCAAAGGCAGGTAACCCCCCCCCCGCCCCCCCACCCCCCCCCGCACGCGCTGCTATCTTCAGCCCCGCGCACCCCTATCCTTGCCCCGTTCACCGGCACCCCCAGTGAGCACCCGAGTGTCCCCAGGGGCCCACCATTAGAGGGAGGGGAGGGAATCTTCCCTCCCTCCCCTCCTTCTCTCTAGCCCCACGGGGTTGACTTGCACTCAACACACGGTCCCCAGTCCATCCGCCATGCCGACTGTTCTTTGTTACATTCTCTGAGTTGAAGGGGAACAGTTGGAGATCGGAGTCAAAACCCGGCTGGATTTCAGCAGAGTAACTCCTGGATTTCCCTAGTTTGCTCTATGTACACACCAGCGCCGCGTCGCACTGCTTAGGGTTGCAACGGGAAGCAGCTTTAAAAAAAAAAAAAAAAAAAAAAAAAAAGCTGCCAGGGACTGGTTTTTTTTTTTTTTTGGCCTGGCTGACTGATCCTGGGCTGGATCAGTATGTGCCTTTGTGCGGCGCCCCTGTATTATTGTCTTGTCTTGGGCTTTACAGAGCCCTGAAAAAATCCATACTAATTTGAGAGGTTGGGGGGGGGAAAGGGTGTCGTGGGGAGGGTGTGGCAATGACATTCTCTTCTAGAGCTCCATCTTCCACAGCTGCTTGCTTTGCGGGAGGGTTAGTTTTGGAGGAGGGACTGAGAAGCCAATTTTGGATAAGAAGGCTATATGTCAATTCGTTGTGTTGGGATCTGGAGGATCGTTTTCCAGCTAATCCAGGCAATATTATTTTCCACTCTCCCCTATGCATTGGTTTAAATGGGCTCTTTTGTAAGGCCCTGGGAGAACTTAATTGGTGGAGAGCTCTGGATTGAAATTTGGAAGGGATTTCTCTTTTCTCTCCCCACCCACATTTTAGAGATGCTATCTCGAAGGAGAAGTCTTGAAACATTCAGCACTTTCTCCTTCGGCTCCCCACCCGCCCCCCAAATACTTTTATATTAAATCTATTTTTTGGTGAGGAGGTAAATGAAATAAAAAGGCTTTTTTGTATATGTGCTGAGTAATTTCTATTAAAAAATCCCCGAGATATCCATTATAATGCGAATGATGATTCCATTATGGGGATTTAAGGATTGCCATTCCAAGTCCTTTGAATCAGTTCATCCTGCTGTTTCTTTTCTGGGTACTAGATGCTCTAAGGTGCTGGTCTTATCTTTCTAGATGGCGCTATTATCCTTAGCTCCTCGATTTCACACTTTGGGATGAGCTATTAGATGCAAAGGGTAGGAAAGCAAAATTCTACCCCAGTACTCTATATGGAATGGTGCATCCAATGATTGTAGTTGGCAGTTCCTTTCCTTTAATATTTAATAGTTTATACATAATACTTGTGTTATTATATGCAATAATGTTAGTTTTTCTATATTGTAATTATATTGTACATACTATTATTAATATACATAATATTAGCCCACTTGTACTAGATGACTTCCCTATCCCTTCCAAACTGATTGTCATTTCCTCATACCATGTTGAAACAAATGTCATTTTTAATAGACTTAATTCTAAATATTTAAAAGCAAATGGAAGAAATGGTCAGTAGTGGGTAGAACTTTGGACTTGTAGTTAGGAAGACCTGAATTCAAATCCTGCCTCAGATGCTTAATATCAGTGTTATTGTATCAATATATTGTTAATATTGACATAATTTATATTTTCCCTGCAAATGCTTTTAGCATCTACATCTACAGTTTTTTTTTTTTTTGTTTTTGTTTTTTTTTTTTTTTGGTTTTGCCAAGGCAACTGAGCTTGGGAATGTTAAGTGTCTGAGACCAGATTTGAACTCAGGTCCTCCTGACTTCAGGGCTGGTGCTCTATCCACTGCGCCACCTAGCTGCCCTACATCTACAGTTTTAAAGAAATCAGTTAGATTATTATATTTGTAGGTTTACCCAACTTGTAATTGGGCTTACAACTTTAATAAAGATTGTCTTTTAAAATTTCAATTAAAACATTTAATCAAACATTTTAATTTTCATATTAATTTGATTTTGTATTAAAATCTAAGAACAAATTTGGATGATATTCTCATGGATTCATGGTTTGATATGACCATTATTCATGGTACAACCATTTTTATTGTTTTGATTTCAAATTATTTTTTTCCTGCAGCAGTTTCACAAACAAATATTTATTATATACTGTTGGGTCTGGTTCACTTGCATTCTGGTGTGGTGAAAATTAAGTAAGAACTATAGCATAGATTTTGAAGAAAAAATATGCAACTAAACATTCTTTTTTATTTGCTTTTTTATGTACTTCTAATTTGGGGAAATGGTCGCCAAAAAATGCAAATAACAATGTAACGTTTAATGTTGGAATTAGGAGGGACACTATTTCTTAGACAAGTTTCAAATTCAACCATATTAGATTGTAACTACATTTTTTTTTTTTTTTTTTTGCTTTTTGCTGAGGCAGTTGAGGTTAAGTGACTTGCCTGGGGTCACAGGGCTAGGGAATGTTAAGTGTCTGAGATCACATTTGAACTCAGGTCTTCCTGACTTCAGGGCTGGTGCTCTATCCACTGCGCCACCTAGCTGCCCCGTAGCTACATAGTACTGAATCTAGATATAGAAAGAAAACTTGGGGAATGCTTGTGTGATTTTGGAGAAAATCACTTAGCATTTAAAATCTCAGTTCTTTCATCTATAGAAATAGATGTAAAAAGTAGATATAAATCTATCTTCTCTTTTAGTTGAGTTATTGTGAGGATTAATTATTTAATGTAATAGTACTTTGAAAGTTATAAAGTATCAAAATATAAATTTATATTTTTTTGTTTTAATATGTAGTATCTGGGCAAAAGATTGAAGAAAGGAACTTTATAGCTTTTTAAAAATGTGAACTTTTTTTTAATTACCTATAAAATTTTAGAGCATTGGTAAAATTCATTTATTGTCAATTTGTGTGAATAGCATTAGCAAATTATGAATGGAGGATTTTTCTACTGATAGATATCAAGACTCCATATTATCCCTTTCTTTTTGACTCTCCTTCATGCTTACCCACAGATATTCAGTAAAAGATTTATCCAAAAGAATTGAGTCCTTTCTTTGGTCTTTCAGTATATAGAAATACCAGTGTGCTGCATTTCTGACTTTCCATTTGTTGTTTCTCTGTTTTACTATCTTTTTTTTTTCTAGCCATATGTGGTTTCAAACAATGTCTTCTAATTCAGCTTCTTTTGGTTTTAGTTTTCAGGTCTTTTTGACCACAAATCTGGTGTTCTTTCCATTCTACTTTGCTGCTGCAGTCTATTGTGTACCTGCATTTCTGAGATTTCGTTTTTCAAAAACAAAAATTATTATTCAGAACTAAATTTTCACTAGGAAAATAGTGATGTTAAATAGATGGAATTTTGTGGCACCACACTCTTTGGGATCATAAGTACTTTATGATTCCTCAAATTTGATGTATCCCATCCATTTCTCACTACTCAATACTGGACCCATCTACTGTCCATCTACAGTCCTGATGTCTCTAAATATATTGTTTGACTGACTTTATAGGCTATCTATCAAACTGCAGGTCATCAGCAGTATATGGTTTTTATTTATTTTGTTCTCAATTGTGGCATGTTTGTCCAGTCTCTTTCACATTGTTATGATTCTCTGTAAGGAAGGTTTTGTAATATGGGGCTTGATGTATAAAGCCAATTTATAAATAGAAACCTTGTATTCAGAGAATTCATTTGCACTTTTTCTGGACATCATCCATTAAATTGTCAAGCATCATCCATGAGAAGCAGTATTTTATAGTAGAAAGAGATCCCAAAACTTCAGTTGCAATCTTGCTATTGCCATAAATTGTTTTATTATGAACAAATCACTTAACTTCTCTGTGCCTCAATTTACTTATCTGTAAAATAGAGACAATATCTGTAATATGTACTCTACAGAGTTGTGGTAAGATCAAATGAAATTTTTGTGAAGTGTTTCTCAAACCTTAAAATTTTGTAAATTTTAAAAAATGTGTATATAGATATCTATCAATCTTTTACAAAGGAATATTCACTTCAAAAATGTGTTTGGACCAAACATATAAATATTTTCCTCTAATAAATAAGAGTATAATCTCCCCATGTACCTTATTGGTCATCAGAGGTAAGGAGTATGAGGAAAGACATGGTTCAGAATTTAGCTCAGTTCCTTTATTGAATGGTTCCACCAAATTTACATCCAAAGGCATTACTTCCAGATGAATTCTGCTAGACTGATGTTTCAAATGTTACTCTCATTCATCCCAGTTTATACTATTAATCATTCCTTGCTCCTTGTGGCATCAATTCTAAGCTGCCTACAAAACCTGGTCTGGTTTATAACTCCTGGATTCTAGTGGCTGACTTTCTCAGCCATTGAAATGCCCAAGATCAAGTATTCCCCTATATTTAGAATGGAACAGAGCAAACAAAAAGGCCAGAGACCTTTCCAGGAGGATCATATGACCAGAGAAAGGGATGTTCCCCTTGACCTTCCCTTTAAAATATGGTTATTTTCACTGAATAGTATCATATCCATCAGAGTGCAATTGAATATGATGATGTAAAGAGTCAAAAGTATATTGTTATTGTCAATTGTTAATTTTATCAATTGTCTTGTTAGTCCTGGTTTCCACAATTATTTTATGTGAATATCCTGGATTATTAAAATTATCCCTGAGGTTGTCTGTCAGTCTTATAACTTTGATATATGCTTTGTATTTTTTTATAAGAACAAATTATTTGAGGAGCGCCTTCAAAGGCTGCAGGTTGCTTTTAAAAAACAATACATAATCACAATTTGATCTTATTTTCTATATTGTTTTCAATCATTATACTCTCAGATATCTCACTGGAAAGATAACTATTATCAAAAGTCATTTGCAAAAGTCTGCCTGTTCCTTTTTCCAAATCAATAATATCCTTTCTGATAATTTTAATAAAAAATCTCATAGAGATAGGAAGCATGCATGAGTCTATAATTGCCAATTTTTTTTCCAATGCCTTTTTTTTTTTTTGATAAAAACATCATGTATGATCATCCCCATTTATCTACAATTTTTCTCTTTAGAGAATTTTTAAAAAAAAGAAGCTTCATCTCCTTTATTGACTTGTTTCTTCCTCAGTTGTTTTGCATTGATTTGTGAAGAGCTAATTCTGACAGCCTTTTAAGTTATATGCTTCTGGCAAAGATTTCTTCTATATATATTTGATAAGAAAGCCTTTACTTCATTTTATTAGGTATAATTTCCACTTTTGGCAAAATATATATCTTTTGGCTTTATACCCTGAACTCTGTATTTATATGGCATTGGAGGGAATTCCTTTTAATAATTATATAGTTCAAGCCCTCAACCTTTTCTTCTGGCAGAATCAGAATTCAGCTACCCTCTACTCGGGATCTATTTCATCCATTTTCCACCACTGCCATGCCTGGAATTAGAAACTTCTTCTATATACAGTATTGTTCATATAAAGTTGCATTTTTTTCTCTTCACATGACTTTACTCTTTTCTCCCAAATGTATTTATATAGTCTCACTTGTTATATATTTTACCTTTGCTGCCTTGTATGTTAGTTCACAATTTGTGTCTATTGCCCTATTAAAGACCAGGTCCAAAAATTCAGAACCGTATCTACATTAGCCCTAGTTTAATCATTCTCCATGTGGTATCAATTGACCAGCAAATACTTAGGACAAGGGCATTGACATTTCATCCAGAAGCTAGTAGAGTCCAAATGTTTCTGTTATTGACGAAACTGATAATCAATTTAGAAAGCATTTATTAAATGCATGGTAAATAGAAGATCAGCCTTGAAATCCTCTTCTGTGACATATTGCCTATGTGTTGCCAAGTGACTTTCTAAGGTTACTAGTTATAGAACAGTTGCTGGTACACACTGGGAGTTCGTTAAACCAATAAAATTACAGATCAGGTAAAAATAAAATAGACAAAAAATTGTGAGACATAGCACTAGAAATATATAAATAAAAATGGAAACAATTTAGGGACCTTCATGGAGAATTATGAAATCATAAATAGCAAGTAAAATACCAAAACATAGAAAAGTTAAACAATGTGAGTGATGACAACATATCAAAACTTCTGGGCAGACAAAACAGTTCTTGGGGGAAAATATATCCCTAAAAGATGTTAATTAGATAAGATTAATGAAATGAATAGGCATTAAAACATACAATTCCATAAATGAGCCCCCAAAAGAAAATCTTGAAAATTAAAGGAGAAATGAGTAAATTAGAGAGCTGGTTCTTTGGAAAGTGTAAGAAAACTGAAAAACCTTTTAACTAACCTAGTTTAAGAAAAAGGGCGGAAAATCAAATCAACAAAATAAAAAAATGAACAAAGTAAAATCACAACAAAACCAAAAGAAATAAAAGGGAATCATCAGAATCTACTATGCAAAATTACATACAAAATAAAAGTAGGTTACTTTAATAATATATAAAATACTTCGAACACCATACAGGGATATTAATCAATCCAATCTCAGAAAAGGAAATAGAATTAATTTTAGAGGAACTAAGAAAAATAGTTTGTCCTGATTCATTTATAGAATTCTATCAAACTTAAAGAAGAATAAATACAAACATTACACAAATAGGAGAAAAATGAAAAAGCCCTCTATCAAAAACTTAATGAGAAAAAATAATTTTAATATCTCAACCAAGAAAGAATAAGGCAAAAAAATGTACAGCAATATTAATAAACAATGTGCTCCAGAAAACATTATGACCAGGTTCGAATTTATGGGAGTGATACAAGAATGGTTTATTATTGAGAAAACAATCAAGATAATCTTACAAAGAACATAAATATTCAGATCCACAAGATTATCTCAATAGATTCAGAAAATCCTTTAACAAAATAGATACATTTTTGTTTAAAATCCCTGCAAAGGATAGCATAGAAGGAACTTCTTGGAACATAATAAGCATGTATTCAAAATCAAATCTTAGTATCAGAAATTTTCCAAGAATTATAGAAATCTCAGTTAAATTAAAGAGAAAAAAAAAGTATAAAGATTGGTGAAAAGGACACAAACCTCTGTTGCTGATATGATGGTTTACTTAGAAAATCCTAGAGAATCAACTAAGCCAAGATGCTGATTAATACAATAACTTCTGCAAAGCTGCAGGTTATAAAATAAACCACCAAAAATCAACTGTATAGGGGCAGCTAGGTGTTGTAGTAGATAGAGAGCCTTGGCCTTGAAGTCAGAAGGATCTGAGTTCAGATATGACCTCAGACACTTGCCATGTAATAGCTTTGTGACCCTGTCCAGTCATTTAACCACAATAGCATTTTTATATAACAATAAAATTTAAGAGGCAATAGTAGTTAAAGGAGGTCTACTCAAAGTAACTACAAAATGAATAGAATATATGGTAGTCAAAAAATGACTTCTAGGGAAAATGTGGCAGTACCCTTAGGCCACTTGCTCTTGGCAATGCTGTAGTTCCATAGATAATGCTGCCTGCCAGATAATGATCTGTTGGTTTGTGATAACAGGGTTTTCTAGACATGTAGTGAGGTACTACTCTTTCACCTCTAAAATAAAATTCACCTCTAAAATAAAATTCAGTTTTGAGGTTCATACCAGATCAAGCCCTAAAATTTTGTTTTGAAGTGCATAATAAAATTAGCATATCAGTTACATGAAGTAATCAGATAGATCTCTCTTTTCCCCATACATTTATCTTCTTGCAGGTTCTTTGCTAACCCATTTTGGAACTTAGTCTACTGTTACAATATAATAACTCTTTGCCCCTTAACTTGGAGACAAACTGAGTTTGTGAATTCTTTTGCCATACTGACCTGGGAACCCTAACCTTGTTAGGTTATCTTTCATCCTCACAAATTTGCCCAACCATACTTCTTGTATATATTAAATTTTATTTTTATTTTTTTATTGCCTTTTTTTGTTGTTGTTGAGGCAATTGAGGTTAAGTGACTTGCCCAGGGTCACACAACTAGGGAATGTTAAGTGTCTGAGACCAAATTTGAACTCAGGTTTTCTGATTTCAGGGCTGCTCTCTATCCACTGCACCATCTAGCTGCCCCTATATATTAAATTTTAAAATGCTCTAAGAAGTAAAGAAAATGGCGCAGTGGTTAGAGCACCAGCCCTGAAGTCAGGAGGACCTGAGTCTCAGACACTTCCTAGCTGTGTGACCCTGGGCAAGTCACTTAACCCCCATTGCCTCAGCAAAAAGCAAAAAAAAAAAAAAAAAGTAAAGAAAAAATTTAATAACTAGAAGAATAAACATGTGGCTGACCCTGGACCTGGGAAGTCCTGAGTTCAAATCAAATATAGAGGCAGACAGTTAACTAGCTGTGTGACCTTGGGCAAGTCACTTAATCCTGTTTGCCTTTCTTACCTGTGAAATGAGCTGGAGGAGGAAATGGCAAGCACTCCAGTATTTTTGCCATGAGTAGTCACAAAGAATTGGACCACACTGAAAAAACAGCAAAATAACAATAATACCAGAGTCAATTTACAAGTTTAATATGTATCAATAAGTCAAAAAGTATACTCTACAGATGTAGGTAAAATAGTAAGATTCCATTTTTGTACAACCAAAAGATCTAGAATATCATCAATGGAAATAATGAAAAAAAAAAAAAGTAGTAATAGAGGGAGTAGCACTTCCAGATTGCAAAGGAATCATTAGCTGAGGATATATAAGAGAAAGAGATAATCACATAACCAAGGCATAGAGATCCTAACAAAGGCTAGTTAATTTTTACTATTTGAAATTAAAAAGTTGTATGAACAAAATGCATCTAGGATGAGAAATGAAGTGGTTGAATGGTTGAAGTATGAAAAAAAAAAATCCATGGTAGAAAATGGGTCAAAGGCTATGAACAGACATTTCTCAAATTAAGAATTGCAAACTATTAAGAACTATGAAAGAATGCTTCAGATCACTAATAGTAAGAGAAATGTAAATCAAAGTAATGCTTAGATTTCACTTCATACACTTTGTACTTTTTGCAAATTTTATGCAAATAAGGTGAATAAAATGTAGATAGTCTTTGACATACCTGGCATGGCAAGACAAAGGAAAATGAAACAACACCTGAGGAAGAAGAAGACCCTAGTGGATTCCCAAGAGAGCAAGGAACCACTGAGGAAAGGTCCCAAATAGTTCATCAGAAAAATAAGAATCATGAAAGCGACTTTATGGCTTGTAAAGAAGAAATAACCTGGGGAACCTTGAATCCACAATGGTGAATCTCTCCAAAGAAAGAAAAGAGAGAACAATTGATTGGGAATGCAAATACACTTATGTGAGGAGCAATCTGAGGAACAAAAGAAAAAATTAGTAATATTAAAATAAATATCAATGGAAATAAAAAGAAACCTTTTAAAGATGTTTATTACTTTTAGAAAAAAACATGTGCAAGCTCTCATTTGAGAGTCACTGGTCTGTTTCTAATCTTTCAAGATCTTTTATATTGTTCATTTCTCTTTCTATTTTATTTATTCTCTTCTATATGCTAAGCACTATGCTAACCCATTTTGGAACAGTACAGAATGCTGAAAACGAAAGGGAGCTCCCATTCTACTGAAAGGAAACAATATATGCATACAAAAGTAAACACACATATATAAAGTCTGTGGAATGGCTATCAACAAGGAAATTTAGGGTCACCTATAAAAAATGGCACTTGAACTAAGATGTGAATGGAAAGTGTACACTACAGAGGGCAGCAGTGAAGAACAGCACCAGAAAGTGTCGATTGTGGTGGGGGTTAGGGGAGGGGGAAGGAGTTTGGAATAATCTCAGTGAATTGGAGAATTGGAATATCACGCACTGTTCAACAAACAAACAGGCCATTGTTAGCAAAGAGTAATATGAAATTGGCATGGAAAAAGGCTGTTAAAAATCTTTAAAAACAAGTAGAAGAATCTATTTTATCCTAAAGGCAAAAAAAAAAAAAGCCAATTAAAGTTTTTTGAACAGGGAAGTGAGGTCAGATGTGTGCTTTAAGGAGATCATTTTGCCAAGTCTGAGGAGGATGGATTGGAGAGGGCAGAGAGGGGAAACTGGGAGACCAGTTGTATTGTGCCGATCCAGCAGAAATTCATTAGGGTGTGAACTAGAACAGATTCTAGAAATAATATGGAGATAGAATATTCAAGATTTGACAACTAATTAGACTTAGGCCTAGGAAGAATAAAGAGGCAAAGATAATTCTGAGTTTATGAATAATGATTCTAGAAATAGAAGCCTTAAGAGATTTTAGAGGAAGAAATAATGAATTCCATTATGGATAGATATATTGTGTTTGAGATGCTTAAGAAACATTTGGGTAGAGCTATCCCACAGGTAGTTGATCCTGCAGATCAGGAAAAATGGGATCAGAATACTTTTGGAAATCATCTGCATAGAGACAACAGTTGAATCCATGGAATCTGATAAAAATCATCTGAGAGAGTGGTCTCTCACTGGTTGTTTGTAACAGAAGTATATGTATTTTCCTTTCACTTATTTTTCTTTTCATTTTCATTTTTTTTTTTGTAATAAGAAATCCCCTAAGGAATTGAAGTGTTATAAAAGCAGCTCACTACTATAAATAAGAGCAATATAGTGGTTATCAAATATCTTGATGACACACACCAACATTCTCAACTTTATTTTCAAAAAGAATCTCCTTGACACCTTGACAAACAATATTGTATGGGAAGATAAAAAAAATTCTTGCTTGTTCTGTCAGCTCATATAAAACAATGCCACAGGAAAATCAGAGCAAAGAAAGTGCTATGGAATACTTAGTTTAAAAAATGACTTTCTTTTATATGATGTGAGTTTTCTTGTGGGCACCAAACTATACCCTATTTAATAAAGCAATTTTTTTTTGATAAGTTATCTCATTGATTAAAACAGTGTTGGCTAGTTGGATTCTCTTCAAAATTCATGCAGCCCCTAAGTAAGTTTAATATAAAGGAAAAGGAAGATACAATTTAGGAAACAAAAAATTCATTTATGGTATGGAAACTTTGAGGCACAAAGAAATTAATATGACTTAGCTGAAGTCACAGAATACATTGTTGGCAGCGCCATGAATTGTGATTCTTGAGCAAATTCAGCCATACTTGTATAGACTGGAAGAAATGTACTAATAAATTTATAAGAAAATAAAAAAATTACTATTTGAGTCTCTTGGAATTTCTTTTCCTGGACTTGACTCATATTCTATTGTAACTTTTGAACTAGCTAGCACATGAAGGCTTAATTTCCTTATGTATGGTAATGAAGTATAGGTGATAGATACATAATTAAAGTTCTTCAGTGTAATTTGAGCCTTTACCTCTTTTACTAAATTTGTACTAGAGTACTAAAAGTACTCTACATAACTTAGAATATATTTTCTGTTCTGCCATTTCTGTTTTTACCTATGTACACATTTTATAATGAACTGCCCATATTTTGTTGAAATATTAATCGTCTCTCAAGACCCAGTTCCATTGCCTATATAAATTCTTTCCTGATTCTTTACCAGATGTCCTATTCAGCCCCAAATTAAACAGTCATATCTTAACAGAACTATAAAGATGAAACAGTTCCCAAAGAGCTTAAAATAAGAAGAGGATATACACGTAAGAGGATGAAGGAAAAGGGAAGAAATAGAAGAGGGGAAAAAATACCACCATAACTGATGAGCACATTGAAAAAATCTGGGAAAATGCAGTGTAAAATACTTCTGGACCATGCAAAGTAATAGGATGGGAATGTCTTCTCATACCTCTTCTTTTGAGCCATCTAGTTCTTTATAATACAAAATTTACCTTTTTTTTTGGTAGTTCATTTATATATTATAATACGTTGTATTTTGTTGACTTTGTGTACTTCACTCTGTATCTGTTCATATAATCCACTATTTATTGCTTTTTTCATTTTTTACAGCATTGTAAATGAACCATGATGTGATGTCATTTCCCAATGACTGGACATTATTTTGTTTCCAATTTTTTGCTATCATGAAAAGTACTCTTTTTTTTTTTTTAAATTAAAGCTTTTTATTTGCAAAACATTTGCATAGGTAATTTTTCTTTCTTTTTTTATTAAAAGCTTTTTATTTACAAAACATATGAGTGATTTTTCTACATTGACTTTTGCAAAACTTTTTTTTGTTTGTTTCAAGCTTTTCCCCTCCTTCCCCCCACCCCCTACCCCTAGATGACAGATAATCTAATACATGTTAAATATGTTAAATTATATGACAAATCCAATATATGTATACATATCTATACAGTTATCTTACTGCACAAGAAACATCAGATCTAGAAAGAGAAAAAAAAAATTAAGAAGGAAAACAAAATGCAAGGAAATATTCACAGAAAGCATAAAAAATGTTGTATTGTGGTTCACACTCAGTTCCCTCAGGCCTCTCTCTGGATGTATATGACTATCTTCATTGCTGAACAATAGGAACTGGTTTGAATCACATCATTGTTGAGGAGAACCATGTCCATTAGAATTGATCATCATATAGTCTTTTTGCTGTGTATAATGTTCTCCTGGTTCTGCTAATTTCACTAAGCATCAGTTCATATAAATCTCTCCAGGCCTCTCTGAATCGTCCTGCTGGTCGTTTCTTATAGAACAGGAATATTCCATAACATTCATATATTTATTCAGCTATTCTCCAATTGATGGGCATTCTTTCAGTTTCCAGTTTCTTGCCACTACAAAAAGGGCTGCCACAAACATTTTTGCACATGTGGGGCCCCTTCCTTCCTTTAAGATCTCTTTGGGATATAGGCCCAATAGAAATACTGCTGGGTCAAAGGGTATGCATGTTTGATAACTTTTTGAGCATAGCTCCAAATTGCTCTCTAGAATGGTTGGATCCGTTTACAGTTCTACCAACAATATATCAGTGTCCCAGTTTTTCCACATCCCCTCCAACATTCATCATTATCTTTTCCTGTCATCTTAGCCAATATGACAGGAGTGTAGTGGTATCTCAGAGTTGTCTTAATTTGCATTTCTCTGATCACTAGTGATTTTGAGCACTTTTTCATATGACTAGAAATCGTTTTAATTTCATCGTCTGAAAATTGTCTGTTCATATCCTTTGACTATTTATCGATTGGAGAGTGGCTTGAATTCTTATAAATAAGAGTCAATTCTCTATATATTTTAGAAATGAGGCCTTTGTCAGAACCCTTAAATGTAAAGATGATTTCCCAATTTATTGCTTCCCTCCTAATCTTGTCTGCATTAGTTTTGTTAGTACAAAAACTTTTCAATTAATATAATAAAATTATCTGTCTGGTGTTCAATTAAGAGTTCCAGTTCTTCTTTGGACACAAATTCCCTCCTTCTCCACAGGTCTGAGAGGTAAACTATCCTATGTTCCTCTAACAATATCATTCTTTATGTCTAAATCATGAACCCATTTAGATCTTATCTTGGTATGTGTTGTTAGGTGTGGGTCAAGCCCTAATTTTTTCCATACTAGTTTCCAAATTTCCCAGCAGTTTTTGTCAAATAGTGAGTACTTATCCCAAAAGCTGGGGTCTTTGAGTTTATCAAACACTAGATTGCTATAGTTATTCCCTAGTTTGTCCTGTAATCCTATCCTATTCCTCTGATCAACTACTCTGTTTCTTAGCCAGTACCAAATAGTTTTGATGACTGCTGCTTTATAATATAGTTTTAGATCTGGTACAGCAAGGCCACCTTCATCAGCATTTTTTTTTTCCCATTAATTCCCTTGAAATTCTTGACCTTTTGTTCTTCCAGATGAATTTTGCTACTATTTTTTTCTAGCTCCATAAAATAATTTCTTGGGAATTTGGTTGATATGGCCACTAAATAAGTAAATTAGTTTGGGTAGTATTGTCATTTTTATTATATTTGCTTGGCCTACCCATGTGCATTTGATATTTTTCCAACTGATTAGGTCTGACTTTATTTGTGTGGAAAGTGTTTTGTAGTTTAGTTTGTATAGTTCCTGACTTTTCCTTGGCAGATAGATTCCCAAATATTTTATACTATCAACAGTTATTTTGAATGGAATTTCTTTTTATATCTCTTGCTGCTGAACTTTGTTGGTAATATATAAAAATGCTTATGATTTATGTGGATTTATTTTGTATCCTGTAACTTTGCTGAAGTTGTGAATTGTTTCTAGTACTTTTTTAGTTGACTCTCTAGGGTTCTCTAATATGCCATCATATCATCTGCAAAGAGTGATAATTTGGTTTCCTCGTTACCTACTTTAATTCCCTTAATCTCTTTTTCTTCTCTTATTGCCAAAGCTAACGTTTCTAATACAATATTAAATGATAATGGTGACCCTGGGCAGCCTTGTTTCACTCCTGATCTTATTGGGAATGATTCTAGTTTGTGACCATTACATATGATGCTTGCTGATGGTTTTAAGTAGATGCTACTGATCATTTTAAGAAAAAGACCATTTATTCCTATATTCTCTAGTGTTTTTAATAGGAATGGGTGTTGGATTTTATCAAATTCTTTTTCTATATCTATTGAGATAATCATGATTTTTGTTAGTTTGGTTATTAATATAATTGATTATGCTGATAGTTTTCCTAATATTGAACCAGCTCTGCATTCCTGGTATAAATCCTGCTTGGTCATAGTGTATTATCCTGGGGATGACTTTCTGTAATCTCATTGCTAATATTTATTTAAGATATTTGCATTAATATTCATTAGGGAAATTGGTCTATAGTTTTCTCTGTTTCATGAAAAGTACTCTCGTAAATATTTTGGTATAATATGGATTCTTGAGTGGTTTCCTTGAGATATAATAACCATAGTATGCTTACATAGACTTTTGGTATAATATGAGTACTTGAATGGCTTCCTTAGGGTATAATACCTTAGTATGCTTACATAGACTCCCTGTGTTATGGGCTATATTTTGTTCACTCTTTTTACTTAATTCCAAATTTGAAAATGGTTGTACTGATTAATACTTCATCATTAACACACAAGTATGTTTATTTTCTCTTTGTCATATTTTTCAGTTTTCAGTATGTGAGATGAAACTTCAGGGTTGTTTTAATTTATACTTCTCTTATTAGTGCTGCGCAGTATTTTTTCATGTGGTTGGTAATATTGTGCAATTCTTTTAAGAATTGTTTGTTCTTATCCTCTGACTACTTTTCTATTGGGGATAACTTTCAGAATATATATATATATATACATATATATATATAGATATATATATAGATGCACATACATATATGTACATAAAAATATGATTATGTTAGTACATATACATAGAATACATTAGTGTGGATAAGTGCTTGTATTTATGTTTGTATGCATATATGTTTGCTATAAGCTATTCCCCAATAAAAAAATAGTCAAAGGATATGAACATGTGATTGAATATATATTATATCAACATAAATGTGGTATGAATCTGTAATTTTTTTTTTTTTTTTTTTTGCTGAGGCAGTTGGGGTTAAGTGATTTGCCCAGGGTCACACAGCTAGGAAGTGTTAAGTGTCTGAAGCCACATTTGAACTCAGAACTTCCTGACTTCAGGGCTGGTTCTCTATCTATTACACCATTTAGTTGCCCCTGAATATGTAATTCTTAAGAGAATTACAAACTATTATAACTATCTCTATATCTGTATAAAAATAGTTGTTTGTATGTGTGTGTAAGCACCAATATTGCACTAAATTATCTGTTTTATTACAGCCCCTCCAATAGTTGTAATTTTCCTTTTCTTTTTAAAAAAAAAAAAAAAAAACTAAGGCAGATACACCAGCAGGCTATTGAGATAGTCTAGGTATGAACTTTAGCAGAGTTTCTTAATTTTTTTCCTCTTCTATTTTTTCCCTTTTCCCTGATCCCCTTATGTGTACATACTGTACACATAATTTTTTTCTCCTGATCCTGCCCCTCTTTCTCCTCTTTCCCCAATTTGTTTAAACCTATATGGGGTTATGTAACTAAATGTGGGGATTGCAAAATTATAAAGTATTATCAGTAAATGTTTGACTTGTATACCTGTTTTATATACCTATATACCTGGGGTCACTTAAAAATTTCTCTAGTGAAAAGGGATTGCTAGTTGAAAAAGTTTAAGAAGCCCTGAATATAGCACAACTTGGCAGCACAGTGGCTAGAGTCCTAAGCCCAAAGGCAGAAAGAAATAAAATCTTGCCTTAGATACTTATTAGCTGTGACCTGGGTGAGTCACGTAACCCTGTTTGTTTCAGTTCCTCATCAATAAAATGATTTGGAGAAGCAAATGACAAACCGTTGTAGTATCTTTGCCAAGAAACAACCAAATAGACTCAGAAAGAGTGAAACATAACTGTACAATATCCATCATTTTAAGAAACATTTATTCCTGTGCTTTCCAGTATTTTTTTTTATTAAAGCTTTTTATTTGTATAACATAAGTATGGGTAGTTCCCCAGCATTGATCTTTACAAAGCTTTCCATTACATATTTTACCCCCAGTCTCCTCCCCTCCCCTAGATGGCAGGAAGTCCACTACATGTTAATAATGTTGAAATACTTGACAAGTTATGCAAGAAAAATCCTATCTACAAGAAAAAAAAGAAAATCAGAGAAAGGCAACACAATGCAAGCAGACCTCAATAGAGAGCATGAAAATGTTACGTTGTGGTCCATATTTCATATCCCTCTCTCTGGGTGTATATGGTTTTCTTCACTGAACAATTGGAACTGGTTTGAGACAATTTTTTGTTGCAGAGAGCCATGTCCATCAGAATTGATCATCATGTAATATTGTTGTTGCTGTGTATAATGATCTCCTGGTTCTGCTCGTTTCACTCAGCATCAGTTCATGCAAGTCTCCCCAGGCCTCTCTGAAATCGTCCTGCTGGTCGTTTCTTACAGAACAATAATATTCCATAACATTCATATACCATAATTTATTCAGCCACTCTCCAATTGATGGGCATCCCTTCAGTTTCCAGTTTCTAGCCACCACAAACAAAAAGTTATCAAACATTCTTGCACATGTGGGTCCCTTTCCCTCCTCTAAGATCTCTTTGGGATATAGGCCCAATAGAAACACTGCTGGGTTAAAGGGTATGCATAGTTTGATAACTTTTTGAGCATAGCTCCAAATTGCTTGCCAGAGTGGTTGGATCCGTTCACAGTTCCACCAACAATATATCAGAGTCCCAGTTTTCCCACATCCCCTCCAACATTCATTGTTATCTTTTCCTGTCATTTTAGCCAATCTGACAGGTGTGTAATGGTACCTCAGAGTTGTCTTAATTTGCATTTCTCTGATCAATAGTGATTTGGAGCAACTTTTCATATGATTAGAGATGGTTTTAATTTCATCATCTGAAAATTGTCTGTTCATATCCCTTGACCACTTATCTATTGAAGGGTGGCTTGAATTCTTATATATATGAGACAATTCTCTATATATTTTAGAAATGAGGGGGCAGCTAGGTGGCACAGTGGATAGAGCACCAGCCCTGAAGTCAGGAGGACCTGGGTTCAAATCTGGTCTCAGACACTTAACATTCCCTAGCTGTGTGACCCTGGGCAAGTCACTTAACCCCAATTGCCTCAGCCAAAAAAAAAAGAAAGAAATGAGGCCTTTATCAGAACCATTAAATGTAAAAATTATTTCCCAATTTGATGCTTCCCTCCTAATCTTGTCTGCATTAGTTTTATTTGTACAGAAACTTTTTAATTTAATATAATCAAAATCATCTATCTGGTGTTCAATTAGGAGTTTCAGATCTTCTTTGGACATAAATTTATTCCATCTCCACAGGTCTGAAAGGTAAACTATACTATGTTCCTCTAATTTGCTTACAGTATCACTCTTTATATCTAGATCTTGAACCCATTTAGATCTTATCTTGGTATGTGGTATTAGGTATGGGTCAAGCCCTAATTTCTTTCACACTAGTTTCCAATTTTCCCAGCAGTTTTTGCGGAATAGTGAGTATTTATCCCAAAAGCTGGGGTCTTTGGCTTTATCAAACACTAAATTGTTAAAGTTTTTGCCTAGATTATCCTGATAACCTATCCTATGCCACTGATCGACTGCTCTATTTCTTAGCCAGTACCAAATAGTTTTGATGACTGCTGCTTTATAATATAGTTTTAGATCTGGTACAGCAAGACCACCGTCATCTGCCTTTTTTTTCATGAATCCCCTTGAAATCCTTGACCTTTTATTCTTCCAAATGAACTTTGCTACTATTTTTTCTAGATTTGTAAAATAATATCTTGGGAGTTTGATTGGTATGGCACTATCCAGTATTTTTAATAAACATTAATCTCTTATACTTTGTCTAATGCTTTATTCTATCTCTATTGACATAAACATTATTTTTATTTTTGTTATTGTGGTTAATTAGATTCACAGTTTATCTAATATTGAATTAACCTTCTGCATTTCTGATATAAATCCAGGCAGATTATCATTTACTATTTTTGTGATATATTGCTGTAGTCTCTGTGTTAATATTTTATTTTAAATGTTTATATCAATATCCATTAGCCAGATTGATTTATAATTTTATCTGTTTTGATTCTTTTTTTTTATCAAATATCAAAATTACATTTGTGTTATTAAAGGAATTTGGACTTTGCCTTTTGAATTACCCAGGGTCACACAGCTAATATGTGTCTAAGATCACAATTGAACTCACGTCCTCCTTAGTGCAGGGCGAGTGCTTTATCTTCTGTGCCATTTAGCTGTGCTTTTGCCTATTTTTTTTTTTTCCAAACAGTTATTGTAGTATTAGGATTAATTGTTCCTTAAAGTTGTAGAATTTGTAAATCCATCTGGTCCTGGAATGTTTTTCTTTGGGAGTTCAATTTTTTCTTTTATGATTTGTTCAATTTATTTTTCTAAAATAGGGTTTGTGGTAAGAGAATTTCTGTGTTAGGTCTTTTGCCATTGTGATAAGAAAAAGACTATAATGGGAAAGAAATTCTGGCTCAGATTTTTTGCCATTACTCTAATAAAAAAAGAGTACAATGCTCCAGCCTCTATTTTGAGCTTTTGGAGATTGTTCCTGCAAGCTCAAAAGTCAGAACATCTGCAAAATTAAGACTGGGAAAGCCACAGCTTCTATTTTTGACCTGCTGGCTATGTCTATATTTTGTTTGTTTTATTACTTATTAACAGATACATATATGCTTATCTTCTCCTACTTTCTGTAAAATTCCATTTTTTATGTTGCTTAGGTATTCATATTCTATATAAGGCTGCTGAAACCAATGAATTAGACTGACTTCATACTGATAAGCCTATGCTCCAAGTGTAGATAAAATTTACAAATAACTATTTCATGGTGATTGGCAGCTGTATCTCATAAATGGAACTGTTGGATAATTTTTGTATTAGATTACTTAAGTAATGTATTCATTGTTTTTTTTAATCTAGAGAATTTATATTTCAGTAAATATTCATCCATTAATTCAAATTGTCAGATTTTGTTTTTTTCTTTTTTGACATATAGATGTATGCAAGAGCTTCTTATAATTGTTTTTATTTATTTTCCATTAGTGATTTCAACTTTTTTCATTTTAATTTTGGTAATTTGATCTCTCTTTAAAAAAAATCAAATTAGTTAATGCTTTATGTATTTTATTGTTTTTCTTTATTTTTTATTTTCAAAAACCTAATACTAAAGGACTAGGCTAAGACACTAGGATAGAAAGAGAGTCTAGGAATCCAGAGCTAGTGGTAGCTGAAGGAACAGTTTCAGTCTAGCAGCCCTATTGCTTAATACCCAGTTTTTGATCATAAATCCAGGGCAAACAGCAGCAGTTGCCA
>JAJPUD010010316.1:30861-56344 GCA_023553655.1 Myrmecobius fasciatus | reverse complement strand
TCCATGTCTGAAAAAATCAACAACACAATCAGAATTGCAGAGAAGAATGTATTTTCAGACTCATAATCTCTCAGGATTTCAGGACCAGAGAGACTGTCAGAAGTCATTTAGTTCATATTGGAGTTAAGAGTCAACTCCACAACATATCTCCATATCATTTATAACATCCATCTGCTCCCTGACATTCAATATCACTACTCTAGTTCAAGCCCAATATACCCTTTCCTGTATTATAACAATTGGTCTTCCTGACCCAAATTTCAACCACCCCACACAACAGCCAAAATAATTTCCCTGAAGTATAGTTTTGACTATGTCATACTTCCTTAATCAGTAAACTCCAGTATTTCTCAATTAGCTCTAAGAATACTTATAAAATTTTGGAAAGTCCTTCACAACTTGGCCCCAATCTACTGTCCCAACATTATTAACATTACTCCCCTTACATGTTATAGTCTAATAAAACTTTGGCATTTTTCTCACACACAATACTACAACCTCCATGCTTGTGTATTGCTATTCCTTGTGCTTAGAATGTACTCTTCTTCATCATTTTCACTTATTACAATCTCTAAGCTTCCTTCAAAGCTTAGCTAAAGCACCATCTTCTTCATGAAACCTTGCCTGATCCTAAAGTTTCCACCTTCCTTTCCCCCTGCATATTTACCTTGTATTTATTTGCACACATTTTGTATGTATTTATGTACACACACCAACTGTCTCTTATTGAAAGGAACCTCCATGAGGACAGGGGCTGTTTCATTTTTGGTTCTGTATACCTTGTGCCTGACACAGAGCAGGTATTTAATAAATGCTTCTGACTGTTAGTTCTGTAAGAGGTTATTCCTCACATAAAATTTAACTAGTCTTCTTTGTAACTAACACTCTCTATTCCTGGTTCTATCCTCTTGGGAAGAAGAGAATAAATTCAATCTCTCCTCCACCTAACATCCCTTTAGCTGCTATCATCTCATCCCATTCATCAAGTTTTCTGTTCTATAGGTGAAGAATTCTCAAATCTTTCAATAGAACCTGGTGTGACACAGACATAGACATAAACAAAGACATAGGCCTGATTGCCATCCTCTAGGGAAATCTTCAATACATCAAAATCCTACTTACACCATGGTGAGTGGAATTGAATATGATATACTAGATATGGTCAGACCAGAGTAGATTACAAAGGGACTATAATCTCCTTATTCCTGTAAATTATGTCTCTCTGGATATAGCCCATGTCTCATCAGCTCTTTTGGTTAAACATTACACTATATACTCATATTGAATTTATTGTCCAGGAAAAAAAAAACAAACAAACAAACTCAGATCTTTCTCTAATTCTAACCATGCCTCTCTCTCAACCTACACTTGTGAAACTGACTTTCTGAATCCCAATACAGGACTTTACATTAATTTCTACTGAAGTGTACCTATAAGACTCAGTCCAGTGCTTTAGCCTGCCAAAATTTTTTTGATTTCTGATTCTCCACAACCAATCCCCACACAATGTATCTCACATAAATGATGTATTTCTGAAAAGTTACATATAAATCAGATATTTAAGCTAAATTCTACCTTAAACATACTAAGAGAGATTGCTATTAAAAAGACTTCTTTGTCAAATGACTTGATAAAGGCTCTTTTTTGTATAGTGAGAGATCAGCCAAAATTCTCTTTAATGCCTATTAGTGTGAATTAAGTACTTTAGGGTAAAATAAGTACTGTGGTACATCAACCCATGTATTTGCCCAAATCCCGTGCATCCAAACTTTTAGAAAGGAAGAGCTCAAAATGCTTTCTTCATCATTAAATGGATCACAGATGGTAGGGGATGATCAACAGATCAACAAAAATAAAATAAAGATCAATAAAAATAAAATGAGGCAAAACACTTCCAAATATTTCCCTGCACAAAAAGTCTCTTAATTCTTCCTTTAGAAAAGCATCAAGTAGTTCTGCATTATAGTTGATTTCCAGCTTCAAAATTACAATAGGTAAAATAAAGGCAAGTTTTTGCAAAGAACAAAAAAAAACCTAAATTATCCTTTACTACCGAATCTCTTGTATAGTTTTGCTTGGGGAAAAGATAACTATAGCTTTATTAGTATCTAATGTATAAATTAACTCTTTTTGTAACTGGAGGTTTTAGCTTTCAAAATATATAATTACTGATCATTTTGGTCCACATCACATTTCTTTTGCAGGATAAAATGAAATAAAACAGCTGTTATAGTTTAACAATTTGAGAATATGCAGAGAATTTCTATGGTTAGCAAAAATTAAACCTCTGGCTTACAATGTAGAACATATTTATGTGTAGAGATGACCCACATTATTTGGAAAAAAAATAATTATTAGCTTATGAAATTATAGTTTGAAACATAATAAAATAAGGCTGCCAAAGAAATTATAGCTCATATAAATGAGGTGAAAACCACCATCCCTGAGTGAAGGGTCCTTTCACTCTTCCTCAAAGCAATAAAAAAATTGGACTGAAAGAAATCCAAAATGTACATGCGAGCTCCCGTTGCTTGCAGAGATCAAGTCCTCTATTTTCATACTAGAAGATAAATTTTTAGAAGGTGAATCAAGTCTGGCACTCTGCCTAAAATTTCTGGCAGCTTACAAGCAATCTGGTTTCACTTTTGGTCTTTTCTCCCCTGAGCTAACCTAATGTCAGAAGGTTCCTTAATCCTAAGGGTTTGTATTCCTTGTAACGATTACTAGAAAAACTCTTATGATATTATTGACAATTAGAATTGTTCAAACAATTATTTTCTTAATCAGTCCTAATTACAAATTGAGAATCTCCTTTATAAAAATATTATAAAAAGGAAGAGGCAGGCATTTAAAGGAATATTCTACAGTAGACCACAACTTTACCATCACACATTTGAATGAAACAATTTGGTGACCACACACACACACACACACACACACACACACTGAATTCACTAGAACAAAATGCCACTTTAAAGACTCCCTTCCAAAAAGTTTTTTCCATTTATACCTCAAAATTACACAAGATGCAGGAGATGAAGCTAAGATGGTGGAATAAAGGCAGGAAGTCGCCCAAACTCTCTCCCAAACCCCTCCAAATACCTTTAAATAATGAATCTAAAAACATTTTACAACCTGAGATGTACTTAAACAAAAGATGGAGTGAAACAATTTTCTAGAACAGGACAATTTAAATGTTGACAGGAAAGGTTTATTGAACCTTGGTGAGAATGTAGCACAGGTCCTGTACCAGCACAATCCCAGCAAACCAGAAGCATGCGGCAGCTTCTGGAGCTCTCAACTCATATATGGTATTGATCAGAAGGAGATTACACGTTTCTCTTTGCTAGCACTGAAGCACATCTCTGTTACTTTGTCCATGTTTGGAACCAGGTTGCAGTCCTGGGTGGCAGTCCCAGGGTGAGCAAGAGCACACCAGAACTTAAAACCACAGTGGAATGGGGACTCTCCTCAAAGGTCCAAGGCAGAAAAGAATGCTTGTAATTACCTCCTGAAAGAGATCCAAAAATGAAAATTCCAAGGAATATTATAGCCAAATTCCAGAACTCCCAGGTCAAGAAGAACATACAAGCAGCAGCCAGAAAGAAACAATTCAAATATTGAGGGATTATAGTCAGAATAATACAAGATTTAGCAGCTTCTGAAGGAATTTATGGCCAAAGAAAAACTAGAGAACATTATGAAATGCAAAATGGATAATTTTGACTACATCAAATTAAAAAGATTTTTTACAAACAAAACTAATGCAGCCAAGATTACATGAGAAGCAGAAAGCAATGAATTTTTTTTCACATCCAGTGTTTCTATTAAAGGCTTAATTTCTAAAATATATAGAGAACTGACTCAAATTTATAAGAATACAAGCCACTCCTGAATTGATAGTCAAAGGACATGAATAATTTTTAGATGATGAAATTAAAGCCATTTCTAGTAACATAAAAAACGCTCTAAATCAGAGAAATGCAAATTAAGACAACTCTGAAGTACCACCTCACACTTTTGAGATTGGATGACAGCCAAAGATAATGATAAGTGTTAGAGGGGATATGGGAAAAATGAGACTCTAATGCACTGTTGGTGGAAATGCAAACTAGAAAGCATTTTGGAGAGCAATTTGAAACTATGCCCAAAGGACTATCAAACTGTGCATACCCTTTGATCCAGCGGTGTCTCTACTGAGTCTGTATCCCCAAAAGATCATAAAAGAGGGAAAAGAAACCATATGTTCAAAATTGTTTGTGGCAGCCCTGTAGTGGCTAGAAACTGGAACTGGAAACTGAGCAGATGCTCATCAGTTGAAGAATGGCTGAATAAATGATAGTATATGAACGTTATGGAATATTATTGTTCTATAAAAAATGATCAGCAGGATGATTTCAGCCAAGCCTGGAGAGACTTGCACAAACTGATGTTGAGTGAAATGAGCAGAACCAAGAGATCATTGTATACAGGAACAACAAGATTTTGTGATGATCTACTCTGATGAACTTGGCTTTTATCAACAATGTGGTGATTCAGGCAAATTCCAGTAGATTTGTGATGGAGAAAGCCATCTGCATCCAGAAAGAGGACTGTGGGGACTGAATGTGGACCACAACACAGTATTTTCACCTTCTTTGTTGTTGTTTGCTTGCTTTTTTTTCCTTTCTCATTTTTCCCCCTTATTGATCAGATTTTTCTTGTGTGGCATGATAAACATGGAAATATGTTTAGAAGAACTGCACATGTTTAACCCATATTGGATTACTTGCTGTCTGGGAAAGGGGACTGAGGGGAAAGTAGGGAGAAAAATTTGGAGCACAAGATTTTGCAAAGGTGAATGGTGAAAACTATCCTTGCATGTATTTGAAAAAATAAAAACGCTATTAAGATTTAGCATCTTCTATATTAAAGGATGAGAGGGCTTGCAATATGATATTCTGGAGGGCAAATGAGCTATGATTACAATCAAAAATCACCTTCCCAGAAAAATTAAGGGTAATCCTTCAGGGGAAGAAAATAGAAATTCAATGAAATAAAGTATTTTCAACCATTCTTGATGAAAAGACCAGAACTGAATAGAAAATGACTTCCAAATACAAGATTCTAGAGATGTATAAAAAGATAAACAGGAAAGCAAAATTATAAGCAACTTAAATAAGGTCAAACTGTTTACATTCCTCCATAGGAAAATGATACTTATAACTCATAAGAATAGAAAAGCACAGGTGTTAATTAACTGTGAAAGGACAGTACCTACAAAATTAAATTAAGGGATGAGAAAGAAATGTATTGAGAGAAAGGAAAAGGGAGGAGTAGAATAGGGTAAATTACACACTTAAAAGAGTCAAAAAAAATGTTTTTACATTGGAAAGAAAGACAGGGAAGGTAAAAGGGAGTGGGTGAATCATACTCTCATCAGAAACGGTTCAAAGAGGGAATAACATAGATACTCATTTGTGTACAGAATATAGACATGTCTCACCCTACAGGAAAATAGGAGGGAAAGGGATTAAGAGGGTATGATAAAAAGGAGGGCAGATTGGAGGAGTTAGGAAGGGACAGGATGAGAGGAAAAAGAAAAAAGAATAATAAATGGAAGGGGGGAAACACTCAGCAAGAATAATTGTGTGTGTGGGAAACTGAAGCAACTTTTTCTGATAAAGGCCTCCATTTCTTAAACATATAGAGAACTGTCAAATTTACAAAAAAAAAAAAGAGAGAGAGAGAGCCATTCCCCAAATGATAAATGATCAAAAGATAAGAAGTTTTCAAAGTAGCTATAGAAAGCCATATGAAGAAACTTTTACTCACTACTGATTGGAGAAATACAAATTAAAACCATTCTGAAGTACTACCACATACCTATTATATGTGAAAAGAAAAATGACAAATGTTGAAGGGGTCGGGAGAAAATGAGACATTAATCCACTGTTTGGTAGAGCTGTGAACTAATCCAATCGTTCTGTACAACAATTTGGAACTATGTTCAAAGTGCTATAAAACCATCCATATAAAACCACTGTGACCTAGCAACTTCACTTCTAGGTTTATATCCCTCCAAAGAGATAAGAAACAAAAAACAAAAAGAAAAAAATATTTATAAAAGCTTTTTTCTGGGGGCAAAGAACTGGAAATTGATGGGACATCCATCAATTGGGGAATGGCTAAATAAACTGTAGTATATAATTATGATGGAATACTGTTGTGCTATGAGAAAAGATGGGCAGGATGCTCTCAGAAAAACCTGGGAAGACTTCCATGAGCTGATTTAGTGAAATGTAGTGAAAAGTAAATAACAGCAATATTGCAAGATAATCAGCTGTGAGTGCCATAACTATTTTCAACAATAAAGTGGTCCAAGGCAATTCTTATATCCAAGATTTATGATGAAAAATGTTAACCATCCCCAGAGAAAGAATTGATGTTGTCTGAATGCAGACTGAAGCATAATTTTTTGTTTTTAATTTTCTTTCTTTTTCTTAAGGCTTTTTTCTTTTGATCTATATTTTCTTTTACAGCATAACTATTAAGGAAATGTTTTGCATGACTGCACATGTACAACCTATATTGAATTGCTTTCATTCTCAGTGGGAGAGGGAGAGAGAAAGGGAAAGAATCTATAACTCAAAAGTTCTGAAAACAAATGTTAAAAACTGTTTTTACATGTAACTCCAATACTTTTCTAACAATTCCAGGATAAAAAAGAAAAACTTTTCCTTGGGGTCCAAAGTCCTTTATAACCTACTTTCCCACCCCTTTCAAACTTCACTTCACATCTCCCCAGCTCCTCTATGATACAGTGACACTAGCCTCTCTTCAAATAAGATACTCCATGTTGCACTCTAACAGTTTTCACTGGTTGTCCTCTATGCCTGGAATGCTTATTCCCCTCACGTCTGCCTCCTGGTTTCTTTTAAGTCCCAGCTATGATTCTACCTTCTTCAAGAAATCTTTCTCAATTCCCTTTAATTCCTATGCCTTTCCTCTGTTGATTATGTCCAATATATGCTCTATATAGTTGTCTGTATATAATTGTTGCATGTTGTCTCTTCTGTTAAGACTATGTGCTCCTTGGATTATCACTTCCTTTTCTCTGTATTCCCACAATTTACACAGTACTATTTGACTTACTATTCCAGAATACAAAATATTTCACTTGATGATTTTCTGGTTCTCCAAGGATGACTAAGCTAGCTTTTCCTTGGCTTTCCAGAAGACAATGACATTAGGGAAGCCACATCCCACTCTATAAAAAAAAAAAAAAAAGTTCTTATCCTGCAGAAGACTGTTTTGAAAGCTCTTTTGTTTTGGGAACATCCGCTGTTCTCTCAATATTACTTCTGACAACCTTATTTAAATTTCTCCTCAGAATCTTGGAATTTTGATCTCTTGTGACTATCCCTTACTGTACTCTTTTGTACCCCTCTTTCTTCTAACTTCGCAGTTATCCTCCCATAATTCAAAAGTACATCAAGTCTACTCCTCATTCATCAGATTCCTAGCTCTAATATGCATGGTCAAGTATGCTAATGCTCAGGGCCTCATCAACTAGGGATACTTTTTTGTAATTGTTTTCTACTTGCTAGATTTAAGGTCCTAAAACCATTAACAAACATTCCATGACAATATCCTGGAGACTTGAGAAAACTGAAGAGTTCAAATCTCAGAAAGAATATTCTAATGATTATAGGTAATGTTTCAAATATTCAAAAACTGACTAAAAAAAGACATCTGTGGAAAATGTTTCCTAGTCAAATTTTCCAAAAAGAAAGCCTTTATCCCCTGAAGAACCAAATTTAAATTTCTTCTCTAAAAACCTCTTAATTTTCCTGAAAAAAGTAATAAGTGAGGTGCCAAAGATTTAAAACAATCCAGATAAGTGTCTGAAACTTCATACCAATAAACAAAAGGAAATAAGTATAGGAAGCAACATCTATTTGTTTCTTTAAGATTAAAAGTATAACGAGAAGGAGGGTAGACCTAGGGGGAGGGACAGAATAACAATTCATTCTTTTCTTAAACATGTGCTGAACACATCCATACTAATAACCTAATGAGGAAAAGGGGAAAAATAATGTGGCCTTTGCTATCAAGAATATATTTCCCTCTGATAAAGGCCTCATTTCTAAAATATATAGAGAATTGTCTCATATTTATAAGAATTCAAGCCATTCTCCAATCGATAAATGGTCAAGGGATATGAACAGCCAATTTTCAGATGATGATATTAAAACCATTTCTAGTCATATGAAAAGTTGCTCCAAATCACTATTGATCAGAGAAATGAAAATTAAGACAACTCTGAGGTACCACTACACACCTGTCAGATCGGCTAAAATGACAGGAAAAGATAATGACGAATGCTGGAGGGGATGTGGGAAAACTGGGACATTGATACATTGTTGGTGGAACTGTGAACAGATCCAACCATTCTGGAGAGCAATTTGGAACTATGCCCAAAAAGTTATCAAACTGTGCATACCCTTTGACCCAGAAGTGTTTCTATTGGGCTTATATCCCAAAGAGATCTTAAAGGAAGGAAAGGGCCCAACATGTGCAAGAATGTTTGTGGCAGCCCTTTTTGTAGTGGCTAGAAACTGGAAACTGAATGGATGCCCATCAATTGGAGAATGGCTGAAGAAATTATGGAATATGAATGTCATGGAATATTATTGCTTTATAAGAAACGACCAGCAGGACGACTTCAGAGAGGGCTGGAGAGACTTGTATGAACTGACATTGAGTGAAATCAGCAGAACCAGGAGATCATTATACACGGCAACAACAAGACTATATGATGATCAATTCTGATGGACATGGCTCTCTTCAACAATGAAATGTTTCAAACCAGTTCCAATTGTTCAGTGAAGAAAGCCATATATACCCTGAGAGAGGGATAGAAATGTGGACTACAACATAACATTTTCATGCTCTATATTGATGTTTGCTTGCATGGTGTTTCCTTTTTCTGATTTTTTTTTGTTCATGTAGATATGATTTTTCTTGCACAGCAAGATAAGTATGGAAATATGTATACATATATTTGACTTGTCAAGTATTTTAATATAATTAGTATGTAGTGGACTTCCTGCCATCTAGGGGAGGGGAGGGCAGGGGACTAGGGGGAAAATTTGTAAAGGAAAGCTTTGTAAGACTCAATGTTGAAGAACTACCCATACATATGTAATACAATTAAGAAGCTTTAAAAATAAAAATTAAAAAAATATACATTTCTTAAAAAGAGAAAAAAAATTGAGTGAATGTGTGTATATTTCTAAGGACCAAAACAATTAAGTATTTGGAAATCTTTAATTATACTTTTTTTTAAAACTTATGTAAGTCTGTGCACAAATGTGAATAGGGTTGGGAGTAGTAATTCACTAAATGGTTGAAGTATATACAACTTACTCATTCTATATCTCTGCATGAGCTATACTTGCAGCAACTGTATGTGATTAAAAGCAATTTCAAATAATATGTTAAGACATGATATTTTTTTCTCTAATCAATTTTTTCTTAATAATTGCCTATTTAACTTCTCCTGAATTACTTTCATTTAATAAAGTTTATATATTACCCACAGAATACAAATTTATCTTCAATCCACACCTTGGTGCCTGACAATTCTGGCCCAATGAAGGCTGACAACTCTTCTACAAAATAAGTCTCTTGAGAGTTGTCTGGGGTCACTGATAAGTTAAGTAAAGAGGAAATTAGACATAGTTGCAAAGCTAATATGCGCCACAGGCAGGATGCCAGGTTCATTTATAATCCTGTGTTTTATTTTATGCATTTAGAAACATTTTGAGAAATGATCCATATTTTTACCAGAATGGCAAAGAGATACAGCACATTTAAAAAACAAAGTCTAAAATACTCAAAGCTTCCTGAATCTAAAGCTTGTCTTCTCTACTCTATGCAATAACCTGGCTAAAAATTATAAGCTGAGTCAAATACAACTCTTATTTTACCAAAAAATAGCAGATAGGTTGTAGGTGACTATGAGTCTTATTATCTTCTAAAACAAACTAATATCCTAAAATGAAAAAGGGAGGGTTTCCGTTCTCCTTTTACATTCTCTAATCAAATCCAAAAATGTCTAAATGTTATTCTCTAATGGATAGGAATGAGAATGAGAACTCATGTATGATTTCACAGGAATGGGAAACTTCTGAATGAGAAAATTCTCTCAACCAATGCAGATCATAATCATTTTTGCACATTATAGTCTCAAAGAGCTGCCTAAAGCAGAGAAGTGAAATGATTCACCACACTACTTGATGTGACAGTCACAAGTACAACTGGGATCCATATTTCCCAGCTCTGAGGCTAGCTTTCTATCCACTATACAATACTGCCTCTTATTACTCTGTAATAAACAAAATTAGAATCTACCAGATTTAACTAAACAACAATAACACCACCACCTTTCAATTCTAAAAGAACTCACTGAACATAAAATGCTTTTACCTTAATAACAAGAATAACAAGAAAAAAAAATCTCCTAGCTGAGAAAGCATTTATGATATAAAGAGATTTTCCAAAAAAAAAATTCTTTTGAGTAAATGTGGCTGCTTTCCACAGTAATCTAAACTCAAGTTAATTTATTAATGCTATATATTTCAGTTTTGCTTAACACCTCTTGAAATTGCCATATTCTTGACACCCTCTTGAAATTGCCATATTCATCCTAAACCTATCTTCTTTGTGCATATTTGTTTGCATGTTGATTCTCATCATTAGACTGTGAGCTCCTTGAGGGCAAGAATAGTTTTGCCTTTATGTATAGTACCAGGCACAAAGAAAATGTTTAATAAATGCTTCTTGTTTTGATGATTATTAGCCCAACGTGAAAAGAATTCCTGAAATTCCTTGATGAAACATAGGGGGAAAAGACTTAAAAATTAGTTAAGGAAATCTGTTTTGCCCAGAACAGTCATATATTCCTTTGAGTCAGCAATGACAAAAAAATGCATAGCAGTAGTTTATCATGATACTGAGGGAATGCTAGACAAACATGTTTTGACTCAAGGCTTCCCTGGATATATGGACAGATCAAACCTTTGTCTTTCATATGTTTTGAAAATTTTGACAAAACATTCTCCTGACGTGCCTAATCCATCAGCCACTTGTATTACACTTATTTCTGGTGCAAGAGGCTGTGATTAGTCTGTGAATAGGATTACTATACCAAATCTGAGGAAAGAGATTGCTTTCCCAAAGATACCATCAAAAAGAAAGCAACAACTTCAGGAAACATGTTCTTATTCTAAATTGTTAAGTACTTATATTTTCTGTATGTTCCTATATTCCAGCAATTTTCATACATTCATTCATACATAAACAGATACATATATGCACATATCACTGCAAATTAAAATTCATAAATTTTAAATTTAGTTCACTTAGAAATAACTAATAAACTCACTACATATTAACATAAATAATATATATTTTTAAAAGTAACTATAATTTCCAAAATAAAAACAATTTAGTAAGTGGCACCATTTAACATATTTTTAAAAATCTCTTAATGTCTGGCATAATAGAGGATGATGTGTCTTCTGCAGCTCCATTAAATCTGCTGCAATATGTTTTTCTGGTTGAATTATATGAAGAAAATACAGCCTCATTCAGATTGCAATTAGAAAATGGAACTATATTTTTAAGAGGCAAATAGCCTATTAGTATTACTATCAAAATAGTATACATTGACCTTCTCAAAAGATCTTGGGGATTTCCAGGGGTCTACAGACCATACTTTAAGAACTGCTTCTATATCCAATTATCTCTGATTTTCAAAGGTGGATCACGTTGAAATATTCTATATAGAAATGGAATAATTTATACAGCATTATAAGTTCTTCAAAGAAAAAAACATAAAATTATATTTTACAAGCTTACTTTGAATTTCCCCATTTCTTTACTATTCTCTAAATTCAAAAGCAAGAAGGGTTAAAAATGGAATGATTTTTACAAAGCTACACAAAGGCAACAGAGAAGTCCATATTTGTCATATTTTGTAGATGACACAGGCCAAGAACATATTGTCCAAGGAGAATATCCAGCACAATTAATACTCTACAGTGGAAATTTTTAAATAGCATAAATAATTTAATATGTGATTTCACAAGTCACAGATTTCAGAACAATTTACAATTAAATGTGGTGAAACAGCAATTCCACATTTTACTGGGTTCTAAAGAAAACTAGTGTTATCACTTAGTGACACCATGTGGCTTTGTTTTGCACTGCACTCTTCAAGGTTATATCCTTCATCTCCAAGATTATTTGATAACAAAAATAAAAGCAGGTTAAGTGGGAGGAACAGGATAAAAGTTTACATTGTAAAATAATTGTGAACTTTTAAAAATTACTTTAAGGAAACAATGATGCTATTTTCAATTTCCCAGAGCCCCAACAGAGTTTCTTTGACATTTGAAATCCACCCTAAATTAAGAAGTGAAGATACACGCATGATCATGTGAAAAAGCAAGAATGGAGCTTACTAAGCTACTAAATAATTATAAAAGTGCCCATTTATGAAACAGGAAAAAAACTACACATGATACATGTTACTTAAAAAGAAACAATACTTTTTCATAGTTACTTCTTTGTTTTATATCTGCTATTATATATTGTTGCAATTTAGTGAAGATAAATTAAATAAAGCTATACATCTAATAACCAGAAAAGGAAGCACTTGTTCTAACTCCCTGCAATATAATTGCAATTCATGATTAAGCTTGTATTAATCACACTCAAGTATTATTATCCTGACCTGCTTGACTAGATACATTACTAGACAGAAATGAAGGGACCACATTTAGAGAAGCTTTGGACTGTTGTATATTTGTTACATATCCTTGCTTTATTTGGGAAAAGTAAATTTTTTCTAGAGAAAGGTTTAAGCTCTGGAATTATTTTTCCTAGAGAAGAACAACATAACACTACTCTTCCATCTAGCCCATGAAGAATTATACCATATATAGTAATCAGCTTTTTCTCATCTTTGTAAAAAACAGAATAAGAGAAAATTAAGAATACAGGATGAATTCAGACAATTTTTTTAAAACTTTTTTGTCATTTATTCCTGGAAACTAACTTTTCTGTTACTTGTCATTATTTATAAACCTTGATCCCTCTTTCTTGACACTAGATGGCAATCCTTCCCTATGAACAAGGCAAAATTTTGACTGAAATATTCTATTGTTTTACCAAGACTTGTCAGAAAGTGAAAATAACGAGCTTAAGAGGAGATTTTTTTTTTGGGGGGGGGGGGAATGTTACATAAACAGATTAGCAAAATGCAAAATAGCAAAAAGGGAACAACATCTTCAGTGTGAAGGATTGTTACTCAATGCATAAATAGAATCTTCCTCCCCGGAAATCTCTAAACGTGGCAGATATTCTTACTAGCCTCAGGGCTCAACCCTCTGAGATAAGATAACCTATGTAACTTCCAACATTCCCCATATGTGGTTTTCTTTTCATCTTGGATTGCCTAGAATACTCTATACCTTCCAGTTTTCATTAATTATATACCTTTTATTTAAGAATAAATCCCAAATCAAATTTCCTTTTCTTACACTCACTTTTCTAAAAGAGAACTTATAAATACCATATAACTCTCCAGAGCTGGTTTACACCAGCTAAAACTTGCCATTTAAATCATCATGAATTGTAATGTTAAACCAATCTGAATATTTCTTCTATTATATAGTAATTTCCTGGAGATCCTCAATCTTGTTTGTCAGTACCTAAGTAGTCATGGAGTAAATATGGTGCCGTTGGTCAGGTACTGTGGAGGAAAAACAAAATTATTCCCAATCTTTAAAAAGTTTATACCCTTGTTAGAGATAAAGAAAACATAAGAATGAGCCACAAAGATGAGAAAAAATGAGGGAAAAAAAGGGACAAAAATGATGATGATAAAAAAATTGGTAACAAATAAGTAAAAAGTGTAGCTTTATTTTTCACACTTATGCTTGTCTCACTAGCAAAGAATTGTCATTTCCTATCAGAAAAACACTACAAATAAGACCCTATCTAGATCAGCATCACCATTCCAAAACTGAGATTCAATTCAACAAATATTTATTTAGTACCTACTATGTATCAAACTATTTTTAATACTAATAGCTTTTTTTATTTTTCAAAATACAAGCAAAGATAGTTTTCAACATTCACCCTTGCAAAACTTTGTGTACCATACTTTCCCTACTTCCTACCTTTCTCCCCTCCTCTAGAAAGGAAGTAATCCAATATAGGTTAAACAGGCACAATTCTTCTATACATATTTCCACATTTATCATGCTGCACAAGAAAAAAATCAGATCAAAGAGGAAAAAAAATGAGAAAGGGAAAAAAAGCAAGTAAACAACAACAAAATGATGAAAATATTATGCTGTGAACCACACTCAGTCCCCATAGTTCTCTCTCTGGATGCAGATGGTTTTCTCCATCACAAGTCTATTGGAACTGGCCTGAATCACCTCACTGTTGAAAAGAGCCAAAGTCTATCACAGTTGATCATAAAATAATCTTATTGTTGCTATGTATAGTGTTCTCTTGGTTCTAACTCAATTCACTTAGCATCATTTCATATAAATCTCTCCAGGCTTTTCTGAAATCAGCCTGCTAATCATGTGTCACAAAACAATATCCCATAGCATTCATATACCATAATTCATTCAACCACTCCCCAACTGACAGGCATTCACTCAGTTTCTAATTCCTTGTCACTACAAAAAGGACTGCTTATCAGATTATTGTCCAAAATTTAATACAAAAACACAAATCTATCCATCAGTATCAGGCAGGCTGACTGTTATGTTTGCCTTTAAAAAAAATCCATTCAGTATTAATAATCCTAGTCAATGCAAATTAAATCTTATTCTCTGTTTCAATACCCCTTTGTAACTCACAAAGCATTCCTAGGCAGTTTTGATGTACATAATCTACACCCAATCTTTAGTCTTTCATTTTAATTCTTTTGATAAAAGAATAACTGCCAGACCAAAGATAATTTACTCTCTCTTTAGGGAAATAAAATTGATTTTCTTTATTTTCACACAAGGATTCTTATCTAATAGCATTATATCCAATCATACTCATAATAAAAGACAGATAAGCAGAAATTTTTAATATATCAGATGCTGAAAGATAACAGTAGTCCTTGATAAAAACAAAGGCCTACTCTTACATACTAAAGGATAAAAGCCTCAGTGGACAAAAATCATGTCATATATAAGTAATCACTACACTCTAGGAGACCTCTAGAGAAAGTAGTTGAGAAAGATAGATAGACCTATCAAAGAAAAGACTGGTAGGGTGTCTGTCTTTCTATGCCTTTCCTTGCCCTGCCTTTTTTCACAGAACCCCCCCTTTCTCATCTTCTATCTACTCTGACTTCAGGAAAACAAGAAAATTGGAGATTCTCCCCACTGCACTCCTCAAAGCTATTCTACTGAAGACAAAATGAGCAAAAAGTCCAAGGGGCAAGAGGAATATTTATCCATATCCATAACATCGCTTCTGTAACAGGAAAAAGTATGCAAGGGAAAAAAGTTAAAATACTCTCAATTCCCAGAAACAAATAATAGAAAATTTAAGTTAGGACCCAAATCTTTTACTTCTGGGGAAAATCTAAATAGTATTTTCAAGATATACCACTTCTTTTACCTATTACTTTACTACCTCATATAACTTTTGCAATATTATATGGGTTTGGAGAAATAATCACACCTAAAGAAACATAAAAACCCAAAATGTAAATAAGGCAGCATTTGATTTCCCTTTCCCCTCGGAAATTCTTGTGAAGTTCTTCTCTGAATGGATGAGCTCTCTTATGATTTTCAAGGAAATGCACATCCCACTTATCGTAAAATGATGATTTTATGATATAGTAAGGGATTTGGAAAGCTTTTTACATTCCTTGAATACTTTTTTTTCCTGATATTTACCATGTAATACAAAGTATAAGTTTTTCTGACTAATTTTGTATTACATTCCAAACCTACAGTCCCATCTCTATATCCATAATTTTCCACTTTTTTCATAGAAGTTTTCCTGTTTATTATGTCTGATAGTTTGCTTCATGAAAGTTTTCTTTTTATAAGGAGGAAAGATGAAATCTACCTCTTAAAATTAAGTGAAAATGAAAAGTCAATGTTTATGCATGTGTTTTAAGTTTACTTGGACCCAAGGAATACATGTAAAAATTTCAATCACACAATTAATCTAGGTGAACTTACCTGCAGACCCGGGCAGGAAAATACAGCTTTTGCCAAGAACGACAGAGGTATTTTGAGTGATCAATTACTCTGATCCAATCTAGTTCATCCATGGACACTTCAATATAGTAGGAATAAGACCTTTAGAAAGGAGGAAGGAAAAGTATAAAGAAATCATTGCACAAATATTAAAGAAAACAATTTATTCTCTACACTTTTTTTAATGCTTCACTGAAAATGTATTTCAAAAGTTACTTGGTTCTTCTGGAAACAGAACTTAGTTTCCTTCATTTTTCCAAAGGAATTCTAAGCTCCACATTAGCAGATTGCCATGTCATGCAAAAAGGAGGGCACAATATGAAGACAGGGGTGTCTTTCTCTTCTACTTTTCCTTACCCCCACAAACTATCTCCTCTCAGGAGAAAGACAATGCAAAATGGCTCCTACTAACAGTTTTGGTTTTTTTCTCTACATGCTAACCTTGTTCCAAATTACTGCCACCTTCCATATCCAGCCAAGAGATAATGTTAATATTACTGAAAAAACTGACATTATGGGGAAAAAAAAAAAGAATACAAGTGTATTTTGGGGATAACCTGAAATTAGCAGGCCAGTAATCCTCAGTAATATTTAATAGCCTAATTCAAGTAAACAACCTGGAACTCTATTACTCATCTGTAACACACAAACTTGATTAGTAGTGCTCTCTTCCCTAAAGTAAATTTAAATGCAAGGTGATGTTATTTCCACTATATCAATGGGGCTGATCTCAGAAAGATTTAACTGACTATAAATATCAGCCTGTAGCCAACAGTCAGGACTGAAAAAGGTCAGCTTATTTTGTGACATAATTCTCTCATTTTCTGTTGTCCCTTCTCTCCCACTCATTTCATCACATAGCAACAAACTGGTTATAACCTTTTCTTGAACCTCTCTGAGTTATCAACAATTCAGGCTGTAATTTTACAACATGTGCTAAGAGATTTTTTTGGCTTTAGATCCTGAGGGTATAACCTTTGGTCAGATCTACCATAGCTCCTGTGACAGAGAAACTAGAGGACTATAGCAAAGCTGAGTCCCTTCTGAACAAAAAGAGCTTTTGTACAAAATAAAGTGTTTTATAAATATTTTAATGGGCCTAAAAACTATAAAGATAGGTTTTCCACTCCTTTTTAGTAGTTCATGTACATTCAAAAAATGCCTGCCCCATTTAATCAATTAACATTAAATTAAATTCAAACAAGGAAGGGACTAGGAAACATTTATATGATCAAAAGAAAATGAGAAGGGGGTAAGTTAGGGACCTTAGCATCAAGGAGCTAGTTTAGCCCTTATTTTATATATGTCTTCCTTCTAAAATGTAAGAGCAGGTCACAGTCCCAGTTAGAAGAAAACTCTCATCACTGCCACAATCTGTGAGTTCCACATGTTAAGAGCCAAGAAGATATACCAACTAGCTGGCATAGAAACCCTGATGTCATATCAAGCAGTACTAGTAGAAATGGCATTTGGTGCTTCCCTAAGCTCCATGTGTGCCCTTCAGCATTGTAGTCTCCCTAAACTATAATAGCCAAGTTATTCTTGATGGGTTTTGGATGATTTCTTTTTGGTTTTGGAGGGTGAGCACTGGATTGAGAGTGAGACCTGGTCTTTCAACTCATGGAGTCCCTGATTAATCTCACATAATGCTTCTATGCATTTGTTTGTCTATCATCTATCATGAAAAACTTCCGAATCTGAAAGACAGAGTGATAAAATAAGATCCCTTTAAATAATCAGAATAAACTGTTAGATGAATTATGCCTTCAAATTCCTTACTAAGGGTTTCCAAGAAAAATGTTACTGAGATATGAAATTTTGAAAATCTAAAAAGTTGTAAGAAATCTAAGCTAACAAAGCATTTTAAACCATAATAGATAAAAGTCATTTCAAAAATACATCAATTTCTTTTTGAAACACATTATTATCACTTACCGACTATCACGATCCCAAAGGAGTATTCGTATGTGATTGATAATTGACGGCTGACCTAATTTAATCTCAATGCCAGAACGGCAGTCATCATCAATTGGATGCCTAGAAAATCCATGATCCAAATCATAATTTTGTGTATCACCATCCAGTAAGGCAGATTTTAACTCCCCTTTCACTACTTGAGCTCCATACTTCATAGTTGCAATGTTCTCTTCTGGTACTGTAGTTAGAAATAGAAAAGGCAAGATGAACAGTTGTTTACTAAACGATTCTTCCACAGAAAAAAAGAAATACAAACTAAAATCTATGATAAAGGCAGACTTTTTGAGGATGGCTATACAATCAGTGTCCAATATTTGAGACATAGATCAAGCTTTATATTTACATTTTTTTCAGTTTTTACAATTAAAGGTCAAGAACATCTATTGTGAAGAAGCAGATGGAAGACATAGGGATAAATGTATTATTAATATTAAGTACTTAAAAAATAGCTAGTATAGTATTAGGGGTTATAGTCAAGTATATCATATAAAGAAAGGAAGATCTTCTCTAAGAAAGCATAAACCTGGCATACTTAAGACCACTTTATGTCACTAGTTGCTATTTAATATCAAGTATCACATATAATACTAATAGGTGGCATTTACATGGTACTTTTTGATTATATTCCTTATGTTTTTTTAATTGCTTCCCTCTTTGATTCCTCCTCTTCTTTCTAGTTAATTAAAGTGGATATTATGCAAGGGTATTGCTTACTGACTTCTGTTCCCACTACTCTGTAGCAATCTTATTCAATCCAGTTGCTTTAACTATCAACTTCCATGTAGATCATTCTTAAATCTATTATCCCCAATCCTTACATTTTTTTCTGGGCTCACTCCCATATTCAAAACTGGACTTATCTTTCATTTCCTTCTCATATCCAGTTACCAACTACTTTAGATTCCATCTCCACAACATTTTCACACTGTCCTTTCCACTCTACCTTACTTTACACTCACAAAAGTCCCCATTATCACTTGTTAAAAACTACTTGAACAATCCCCCTAAGAGGTCTCGTTTCCTCTCTTTACCAGGTATTATTAATTTTTTTTTCTATTATCAAAGACTGCTTCTGGCTATCTCATGAAGACATCCTTTCTTAAAATAATGTCTTTAAATGCCTAAAAAAAAATACACAGGATTGTCAAGGAAACAAAATGAAGTAAAATGCAGTTATCTATATACATATTTTTTAAAAGGTCATGGACCCTGTGTTAAAAAGCTTCTGCTTTACATCATCCTTTCATACATTTGTCACTCTACTCAAAAATATTTAATGGCTTACTATTGTGGACTGATTATGCTTCATACATTTACTGTGCATTCAAGGGCTTCTACAATTTATTGCCACCCTACTTTTCCAATCTTATGTCATATTACTTCTTTCTATGCACACTGTTTCAACACAAGTCAGACTTGTCTCTGACCGTTAAATACAAATTTATATTCTCCCCTGAATCTGTGCTTTTGATTAAGCAGGTACCTAAACCTGATATTTCCTCCCTCCAGACCTTCATCCTTTAAAAACTGTATCAAATGCCATACCATCAATGAAATGTCCACCAGTCTCTCTAGATGTCACTTGGCACTTTTGGGGGGGTAACTATTTGTTTTACAATGAATCTAAAGGTTAAAATGTCAAGCCTGTCTATAGAGAAGGAACAGACGGGAAGACCTATGAGGACAAAAGTATAAGCTGTATTCATTAACATTAAATACACACAAAATGCCTGACACAGTACAAGGATTATGGAAAAGTCCATGCCCCATAAATACACTTGCCCTTCCTCCCTTTCTTATCTTCTTATGTATTATTCCACTTCCAACATTCTGCCATTAAGTCCTTCTGGTCCAAGCTGACCCTGCTCCTATGTGATGTTCCAGGTCTGATTTCTGTGACTTTGCATTAACTACCCACCAGTTCTGGATTCCTTCTTATCTATGTTTCTTGAAATCCCTGCTCTCTAAGTTTCAGCTCAAGCACTCCTTTCTACATGAAGTCTTTTCTTTTCTCCCAGCTGTTAGTGAACTTCTAAATTGCATATTTATATAACACCTAGACATATTAAATATGTTTATATGTATATAAATCATTTTTTCTATTAGAATTAGCTTCTTAAGAGCTGAAACATTTCCACTTTTGTCTTTGTATCTCCTGCTTTGAGCCTATTGCCTGGTACTCAGTAAGCACAAAAAAAGCTTACTATTACATAATGATGTAGATTATAGTTATTTGTAGTTTTTTTTTCCCTAATAAATTCAGAACTTCCAGAGGATGGGGTCTTATCTAAACTTTGCATTGTTCCTCACTTCCCCACCCATGTGAATACTCTATATAACAAGCACATAAATGTTTAGATGAATCAATGAATACACAGTGGTAACAAGTGATAAGTGGTACAAGTATTGTTATTACCATTTTAGAGATGAAGATATAAAATAGAAATAAATGAACAAAAACCAAAAAAAAAGGTACAATAATGTGCCTGAGGTTACATTTCTCAACTAACCTAGATCTTCTAATTCCTATTCTAGCAAAAGAAAAATAAAAGTTCTCATACAGTCTTGAGTCCTAAATGGTATAGTACTGCTAATATCAACTGATACATTTAAAAACAAGAAGCATGCAATTTTCCCTTTGTATGAGCATATTTTTTAAAAAATCCAATAATATGGCTATTAATAATTCCTTATTATTCTTATCAAATGGCATTTACTAAGTGTCTACACGTTATCCTAAACATTCCTATAGTAGCAAATTACAAAAACATGGATAACTTCTCTCTTAGAGAACAGAAGAACTCATAATGAAAAACAGATCAGTGAAAAAAATCCTGTAAAAGAACACAACAATATAGGCAAAACTATATGACTATAGAAAATGACATAAGGTTAGACAGTAAAAATCAATAGGTTGTAAATAAACAGAAAATATGTACTTTATATGTATTTTAAACATGATGCTGAAATAAAAGAGAGGTTTTATGGTGAAAGAAAACTAAGAAATCATCTTATATATAAGAGTCAGTATGGCATTTCCTGCAAAAATAACTGCTAAGTTGCCTGACACGTTTTATATGAAAGCCTTGAATTTTGGACCAGACAGAATAATGATCAAAAAGTCCAATAAGAAAATACAATAAGTGACTTTTTCCACCATAAAACTAGATAAACTGAGCAATAGGTGAGAAGACCTCTCAAAGAAAGTGAACACAAATTCAATGGAACATAACGTCTGCAAGGCTGTGTCCAGAAGCAGCAAATATGCTTCCTTAAGAAAGTTCCAGAATGATACAGTGATACTAGAACACTCAGACAAAGATATCTATGTCTAGGAACTCTGAGGTTCCTACCACTTTGTCTTGGAATGCCAATGAAGGCCCTAAAAAAATAGTACTATACAATTTGGAACTAGGCTCAAAGGGCTATAAAACTGCATATCCTGTGATCCAGCAGTGTCTCTACTTGGTCTGTATGACAAAGAGATCATAAAAGAGGTGAAAGGACACACGTGAAAAAATGTTTGTAGCAGCCCTTTTTGTAGTGGAAAGAATTGGAAATTGAATGGATGCCATCAATTGGGGAATGGCTGAATAATTATGGTATATGGAGATAATGGAATATTATTGTTCAATGAGAAATAATGAGCAAGGTGATTTCAGAAAAGCCTGGAAAGACTTACATAAACTGATGCTGAGCGGAAGAACAGAATCAAGAGAACATCGTACAAAGTACCAAGATTATGTGATGATCAACTGTGATGGAATTGGCTCTTTTCAACAATAAGGTGATTAAAGGAAATTCCAATAGACTTGTGATGGAAAGTGCCATCTACATTGAGAGAGAAAACTATGGAGACTGTGGATCAAAGCATAGTATTTTCATCTTTTTGTTGCTGTTTGCTTGTTTGTTTTTTCCTTGTTCTTTTTTTTCTGTTTTGACTGATTTCCTTTTTGTTCAGCATGATAAATATGAAAATATATTTAGAATAATAGCTTGCTATCTGGGGGAGGAAGAAGTGGGAGAGAAAGAAAAATGTGGAACACAAGGTTTCACAAAGGTGAATTTTAAAAATTATCTTTATATTTATTTAGAAAAATAAAATACTATTTAAAAAATTAGTGCTATCAAATCTCAAAGATTCCAGGGGCTTAACCTCAGGAGATTAAAGGTCAATGCAAGAACTCAAGACAAACTAAAACAGAGTTGACTACTACACCCAAAAGTGCAGCATGGAACAGAGCTTCACTGCAGTACAAAGCTTGAGAGATGAATAAATCAAAAAAAGCACAAAAAATGCAAATACCATCTAAAACTATGACAAATCTAATTCCAAGAAATGGACACTCTAAAAAACTCAAATAATGCAATCAAACTGCATGTAAAACAACAACAAAAAAAGTAATGTAAAATAATGAAAAAACATAAGAAAATTTATTATGTTGATATGAAAAATTGACTTGAAAAACAATTAAAAGTCATTGAAGTCCTGAAAACCACAATTTTTAAAAGGCTGGAAGCTATATTTTAAGAAATCATAAGTGAAAACTTCCCAGATCTATTTAAATTAGAGTCAAAGAATTACAAAAAGAAAAAAAGGAAAATTAGAAATCCACCAATTACCTCCTAAAAATAACTTCAAAAATCAAGGTTCCAGAAAATCATGACCAAAATCCAGAACTCAGATATCAAAGAAAAAAATATTGCAAGCACCCAAAAGTAAGGAGTTCAAGTATCAAGAATCCAAAGTCAGAACAATATAAAATCTGCTAGCATATACTAAAAATAAGAGGAGACCTTGGATTAAAAATATTGTACAAAAGAAAAGAGGTTTATAATCTGGAATACCTTACCTTCTAAAGCTGAGTACAATTCTATTTGGGGGAAAGGGAGGAAGGGGAGCGTGAAGAGCAGGTGGGGAAGACATTTAGTGGAATAAGTGGTCTCAAGCATTTCTGATGAAAAGTCCAAAAGAGAACAGAAACACTGAAATAGAGAATAGAATTCAGAGAAACCAAGAAAAGCACATTTATTTGAGCAATCTGAAGAAAATACATGCTGAAGCAATGACAACGCTCTAAAAGAAAAATGTCATTTCAGAACTTTAATGTCTTTTTTTTAACAATAAAGAAAGTAACAATACTTTCTTTTATTTTTCCAATTACACGTAAAGATAGTTTTCAACATTTATTTTTGTAAGATTTTGAGTTTCAAATTTTTCACCCTTCATTCCTTCTTTTCCCCTCCTCAATACAGCAAACAATCCAACATAGGCCACACATGTACAATCTTATATAATATTTTCATATTAGTAAAGATGTGAAGGAAGAATCAGAACAAAAGAGAAAAACTACAAGAAAATTTTGTGTGTGTGTGCAAATTAAGAGAACTCTGAGATACCACACCTGTCAGATTGGCTAAGATGACAGGAAAAGATAATGACAAATGTTGGAGGGGACGTGGGAAAACTGGGAACACTGATACATTGTTGGTCGAACTGTGAACAGATCCAACCATCCTGGAGAGCAATTTGGAACTATGCTCAAAAAGTTATCAAACTGAGCATACCCTTTGACCCAGCAGTGTTTCTATTGGGTCTATATCCCAAAGAAATCTTAAAGGAGGGAAAGGGCCCCACATGTGCAAGAATGTTTATGGCAGCCCTTTTTGTAGTGGCTAGAAACTGGAAACTGAAAGGATGCTCATCAATTGGAGAATGGCTGAATAAATTATGGTATATGAATGTTATGGAATATTATTGTAATATAAGCAACGACCAGCAGGATGATTTCAGAGAGGCATGGAGAGACTTGCATGAGCTGATGCTGAGTGAGATGAGCAGAACCAGGAGATCATTATACACGGCAACAAGAAGACTATATGATGATCAATTCTGATGGACATGGCTCTCTTCAACAATGAGATGTTTCAAACCAGTTCCAATTGTTCAGTGATGAAGAAAGCCATCTACACCCAGAGAGATCCCTGTGGGATCTGAGTGTGGACCACCACATAGCATTTTCATGCTTTCTGTTAATGTTTGCTTGCATTTTGTTTTCCTTCTCAGGTTGTTGGGTTTTTTTTTTTTCTTGTAGATCTGATTTTTCTTGTAAAGCAAGATAACTGTATAAATATGTATACATATATTGGATTTGTCATATATTTTAACATTTAACATGTTGGACTACCTGCCATCTAGGAGAGGAGGTGGGGAGGAGGGAAAAATTTGTAACAGAAGGCTTTGTAAGGGTCAATGTTGAAAATTTACCCACGCATGGTTTTGCAAATAAAAAGCTTTAATAAAAAAATAAAAAATTAAAAAAGAAAAGATGTTTGTGAACTTATCTGGCAGTCAGCTGAATAACATTAATTAAGCAGCTACTATGTGCCAGCTGGTACATCATGTTATAAGTGTTCAAGTTACAAAGAAAGAGAGGAAAAAAAAAATAACAATTCCTCCTCTAAAGCACACAGTGTAATGAGGGAGAGAACCTGGAAATAAATGTATAAATAAGAATAACTGGAGACAGTCTCAAAGGGAAGACATTAAGATTAAGGAGGAGAGGGAAAGGGCTCTTGCAAAAAGTGAGACTTTAGCTGAGACTTGAAAGAAGCCAAGAAAGTCAAGATGAGTAGATGAGGAAGGAAAAAGTTCTAGGTATTAAGTAGAAAGAAAGGGGAGGAATAGCAAGTAGGCACTAAAAACAGCGTCAGAGATGAGGTGTCTTGTGCAAGGAAAAGCAAGGAGACCGAATGTCACCGAATAGCAGAGAAAAAAGAAGTGATTCAGCAATTAAGAAATCATCGGTAACTTTGGCGAGAACAGTTTCCATGAAATAATCTGGCAATGATCTGGAAAAGGCACTGGGTTTTGGGGAGCCAGGAGAAGTTGATTTTAGTTTAATCGTTGCCACTGACTCATTAGGTGTGACCTTTAGCCAAGAGCTTTAAGGAGATCTCCCTTCCTATCTCCTGAACTAGACCTAAAAGGTAAATGGGAAATGTTTAAAAATAAATACAAATACAATATGGTTAATTCCTGCTCTAGGTTTCACATCACAGATTCAGGAGAGAAGTGATGAATGAAGATGGTGACTAGGTGAAGAAAGAAGAGGTATGGGGTATGAGAAGTGCTAGAGAAGAGAAATGGGGAGATCTGTTGACTGAGGCAGGATAAAGGAGAGTAAGGAGTCAAGAATAGCACAAATTTATAAAGCTGGAAGATAGGT
>JAJPUD010010316.1:16326-30761 GCA_023553655.1 Myrmecobius fasciatus | reverse complement strand
TCAAATTACCATTGTGCAAATTCAAGACCTTCTCTTTGTATCCCCCCAAAATCAATCAAGGGCAGAGAACAGATTTCAGTGGGATACAAAGAGAAGGTCTTGAATTTGCACAATGGTAATTTGAACTGGATGGCGAATATCATGACTTAGAGCTATACCCTGAGAGAGGATGCTCAGTGCAGTAAATAAAAGACGACCTGAAGTTAGGAACCCTAAGATTCAGGCCCTGAAGAATACATACTCTGTGAGTTACTGAGCCACTCTGGGCCTTCAGTTTTCCTTGCTCAGCCTAGAAATGGCACCATTCCCTCCAACCCCTCCCCCCAAAAAAGGCATTGTCCCAAGCAAAGAAGGCCACTCTCTGCACTGATGAAATCACAGGGATATAACCAACCCACTCACCCATGTAGCGCCAGTTTGGTACATCTTCTCCTCTGAGGTTTAGGTGGTTTTCGCTAATGTCCCCACCTTGTGTCCCCTCCTCCTGTGCTTCTTACCCAAGACTGTCAGTCAAGAATAAAATTGAGTTTTTAGAAAGGGATATTTACTAAAGTGATGCAATTGGTACATCCACATACACACATTATATCCACAGCAAATACCTTCTAACAATTATATAGAGTCCAGGGGAAAATGTGTCAAAGCAGGTAACACAAAATTTCTAGGTACTGGAAAACATCCTCTCTCTTTCAGTGGATGATCAAGAAGTTCCTCTTAAGCATGGTAAATTTGTAAATTTGTACCTAGTTTGTCTAGGGCAGATTCTGCTTCTATCTGAAATAAGAATGGACAATGATGGGAAGTTCCACAACTCAAGAACTTCATAACTGAAAATTCCTCTTCTAGTCAAGAAGGAGGAAGGCAGAGAGGGAAGTAGATAGAAGGCCTCATTTGGCTTTGCCATGGGTCAAACCTTCTTCCCTACCAGGGAGTTCCTTTTCTAGTGATGCACCAGAAAATAATATGCTCTAATTTATGGAATTCAAATCTTTGATAATTTCTAAACAAGCCCTAAGTTACAGCTAAGCTTATCCCCTCTGGAACAATTCTTGTGTGAATACATTCTAGTTGAAGGCCTTCTCACACTTACTCTAGGCTCTTTTAGTTTAATATTCATTGAGACATGATTTCATCTAATTAAGTATCAGTGCTTACATAAGCTCAGTTTTAAAGAAAGGATATGAGTGTAAGTCCATTTGCACTATATACTATCTCCCCACATCAAACACATTTTCCTTGAGAGCAAGGCTCTTGTTGTTTTGTTTTTGTACTGTTAGGACTTGGCACAGTATCTGGGACATAGTTAAGTATTAATAAATGCTTGTTAGCCAAACACTTATATTATTACTATGTGTTCTATCTCTTCCTTGGCCTATCATCTCTTCTTGCTCTCCTACTATTAGTGTTGAACAATGTCTTTGATCTTACACGTCTCACTTTCTCTAAAAGACTCTGAAAAAACTTATATATTCTAATAGGTTTACCTATCACCTCTATACCAAATACTCCCAAATTTGTATTTTCAGCCCTGACCTCTCACTGGTGCTTAAATTAAACATTCTTATTGCCTGTTAGAAATTTCAACTTAGGGGAAAAAAAGACAAGAAAGGATCCATGAGTAGGGGTAGGTTAAGTAATAGTTAAGAAGTAGAGCAAGTTAAGAAGTAGAATTAAAGCAAAGATTTTAACAAGGAGGGGCAACTAGGTGGTACAGTGAATAGAGCACCAGCCCTGAATTCAGGAGGATCTGAGTTCAAATCTGGTCTCAGACACTTAACATTTGCTAGCTGTGAAACTCTGGGCAAGTCACTTATCCCCAACTGCCTCAGCAAAAAAGAGAAAGAGAGAGAGAGAGAGAGAGAGAGAGAGAGAGAGAGAGAGAGAGAGAGAGAGAGAGAGAGAGAGAGAGAGAGAGAAAATTAATAGGGATAGGAAAGATGTTTGTATGTTTGTGCACACATAAATATATCCTTGCTTAACTATAGCCTGCTAGGGAGAGGTATGGGAAGGATGAAGTCAAAGAATCCACAAATATTTGGAATACAACACATTTCTAGAAGAAGATAACCTAGGAGAACTTCAGAACAGGTCTGTTTCAATTGGACAGGGGGACAGTCTACTGAACCCAGACTGCAGCACAGGAAGACCTTGTCAAGAAGCTGGAGCAGAGAGTCAGAGCACTGTAGCTTCCAAGCACCTGGGAGGATTCTGTGAGCCTCTTAGGCCATTCTGCCCTGGTTGCAAGCAGGTGGTTTGGCAGATTTGCCTTTTGTAAAAGACAAATTATAAACCATTGAGTCCTGGAAGAGCCAGACTTAGCGCCATTACCCAGCACTGGAAATCAATCAGTAGAATGCCCCAGGGCAAATTAAAGCAGTTGTTGCTCCTTTGCTTTGGACAGATCTCAAGTTTTAAAAAAATGAATAAAAAAGCAAAAAAAAAAAAAAAAACCTCTCATCATAGACAGCTTTTATGGAGAGAGAGAAGAACAGACCTCATATCCTGAAGTTGCTAAAGGCAAAGCAACTCCAGAAGAAGCCCAAAGAGACACATGAGCTGGTACCCATGTCATAAGGCTTTCTTTGAAGACTGCATAAAGGATCTTAAAAAGAGAGTTAGAAGAAAAATGGGGAAATTAAATGAGATCACTGCAAGAAGAAATGGGAAAAAAAAATGTAATTGGCCAACTGCAAAAGGAGCTTAAAAAGGTAACTGAAGAAAATAATACACTAAAAATTAGAATTGAACACTTGGAAGTGAATGACTCAATAAGACTTCAAGAATCAAACAAAAATAAAACAATGAAAAAATAGAAGAAAATATGAAATATTTCCTAGAAAAAAGAATTGACCTGGAAAATAGATCTAGGAGAGACAATCTAAGGATTACTGGGCTTTCTGAAAGCCATAATGAAAAAAAGAACATAGACATTATCTTACAGGAAATCATAAAAGAAAACTGCCCTGATATTTTAGAATAAGAACGTAAAATAACAATTGAAAGAATCCAATGATCACATCCTTGAAAGAGATTCCAAAATTAAATCCCCAAGGAATATGATGGCTAAATTTCACACCTAGCATACCAAGGAAAAGTTATTGCAAGTAGCCAGAAAGAAACAATTTAAATACTGAGGAGCCACAATTAGGATTACCCCAGGACCTAGCAGCTTCCACCTTAAAGGATAGAAGGGCCTGAAATCTGATATTCCAAAAAGCAAAGGAACTTGTATTACAGCCAGGAATAAGCTATCCATCTAGAATGAGCATTATCTTTCAGGGAAGCAGATGGACATTTAATGATATAGGTGAATTTCACCTATTTCTAAAGAAAAGACCAGATCTGAATAAAAAATGTGAGCTCCAAACAGAGAATTCAAGAGAAGCATAAAAAGTTAAAAAGGAAAGAACTCTTGAGAACTATATTTCTGTTATGGATATACTTAGAGAATGCAGGTATAATTTGATTTTATTATGGTAATATGAAAAAGAAACTAGAAGTGGAGAGAGGATCATACTGGAAGAAGAGAAAAGGGAAGTAAAATAAGGGAAATTACATCTCATGAAGGGGCAAAGAAAACCTATTATAATTGAGGCAAAGAAAGGAGGGGAATGAGCATTGTGTGAATCTTACTCTCATCAGATTTGGCCCTAAGAGAGAAACTTGTCTCACCTTATAGGAGGGAAAGAGGGAAAAGAAAGGGAAAGACTAATAGAAGGGAAAACAAAAGAATTAGGGGAAAGGTATAAAAAAGGGGGAGGGGCTGTAAAGGGGGAAGACTCTTTGAGGCAGGTGGACATCAAAAGCAAAATACTGGGGAGGAGGAAAGGGGGATAAAAAAGAGAAAAGCATAACCTAGGGTAAATAAGATAGCAGGAAATACAGAATTAGTTATTTTAACTGTGAAAGTAAATGGGATGAACTCCCCCATAAAATGGAAGTGGGATAGCAGACTGTACTAAAAAGCTAGAATCCTACAATATGTTGTTTACAAGAAACACATTTAAACCATACTGATACATACAGAGTGAAGCTAAAGGGGTGGAGCAGAATATATTATGCTTCAGGTGGAAAAAACAAAAACAAAAACAAAAACTGGGATAGCAATCCTGATCTCAGATCAAGTAAAAGCAAAGATAGATCTAATTAAATGAGATAAGGAAGGAAATTACATCTTACTAAAGGGTACCATAGATAATGAAGCAATATCAATACTTAACATATATGCACCAAGTGGTATAGCATGGAAAACCTATACTAGTGAGGGATCTCAATCTTGCTCTCTCAGAACGAGATAAATCAAACCACAAAATGAATAATAAAGAAGTTAAGGAAGTAAACAAAATGTTAAAAAAGTTAGATATGATAGATCTTTGGAGAAAACTGAATGGAGACAGAAAAGAGTTTACTTTTTTCTCAGCAGTTCATGGAACTTATACAAAAATTGACCATGTGATAGGGCATAAATATCTCAAAATAAAATGCAGAAAGGCAGAAAGTGAATACATTTCTTTCAGATCATGATGAAATAAAAATCACATGCAATATAAGCCCAGGGGAAAATATACCAAAAAGTAATTGGAAAGTAAATAGTCTCATCCTAAAGAACGAATGGGTGAAATAGCAAATTACAGACACAATAATTTCATCCAAGAGAATGACGATAATGAGACAACATGCCAAAATTTGTGGGATGCAGCCAAAGCAATAATCAGGGGAAATTTTATATCTCTAGATGCTTACTTGCATAAAATAGAGAAAAAGAAAATCAATGAACTGGGCTTGCAACTAAAAAAGCTAGAAAAAGAACAAGTTAGAAACTCCCAATCAAATAGCAAACTTGAAATTCTAAAAATAAGAGATTGAAAAGGAAAATCAAATTGTTAACTGTTAAGTATCAAAAATGAAAAGGGAGAACTTTCCACCAACAAAGAGGAAATTAGAGCAATAATTAGGAGTTACCCCTACTACTGGTACTTCTCCTCCAATAATTATTGTGCACATATGCATGTGCACATATGCAGATACATACAGACATGCAAACATATATGTTTTCCATAAAACAATCTAACTTTCTTGAGGACAAGGATAGATTTTTTTTGTCTTGGTAAACCCACTGCTAAACATAGTGCTTGGTACATCCCGGGAGCAAGCTTGAATGTTTGCTATTGATTCAAGAAAGCATGAGGAATAAGAAGTAAAGTTCCACATTAGAAGTATATATTTACTAATATACTAGAGGTATTTATTTATACTAAATATATATGCACACAAGGCCTACAAAGCTTTGTAGCTGAAGCAACTTCAGAATTTATGAAAAATGACAAAAGCTTTGTGAGCAAAGGTTTTGGAAAAGTTGTCTACTATATACATTTACAAGAAATAGGTACTCACTAAGCATGCCTCGATAATTGAGATCCATGTCCCGACTTTCTGAGCGCACTTTAATTGCATCCAAGATTGCATCAGGAGACAGTAATGTAGAAGGTCTGACAACATTCAAGAGCTCAGTGAGACTCATCAGGGGCAAGCGAACTGCCTGCATGATTTCAGCATGATCCTCTCTTGGATTGTGCTTACACCAATTCAACAAGGCTTGAAAAATATCCTTTTCAGGAGCTGCAAATGAATCTCTCAATACAATATTGAGAAGTGCTGCCTACGAAGAAAAGAATAAAAAGGGAAATTTTAGTTAAAAATAAGAGCCCAGCAAAGCAGATCAGTAAAGGATTATATGATTTTAGTCCTTTGAATTCTTCTCTTCTTATATATCTTCCTTGACTTCTTTACAGCATGTGTAAGAAACCTTACCAAAAGTGAATTCTTTATATGTAAGCTGAGTACTTTATACATAGGCCACACTTGTTTCCCCTTGTTCTGTACTAAAATTATAAAATTCAAGTAGATTTGGGGTAAATGCTAAGATAAATTGATACTTTACTTGTCTATAGAGTGAAAATAATGCCAAATCTGGAGAGAAAACAGAGATCCTGAGTTCAAATCCAACCTGTGACACTAACACTACCATTGTCATTTTGGGCAAACATTTAATCTCCTTTATCCATTATTTCTTCTTCTACAAAATGAGAGTATTAGACTACAGATGGCTTCTGATATGTCTTCCAGCTCTAAATCTATGATACTGTGATATATGTGTGTGTGTGTATATATACATATACACACACATACATATACATACATATATGCACGTATGTGTATGTATGTACGTATGTATAGCTATCTGTGCAGTAATGGTATAAACAAAATCACACTTTAATGAATATTATTATAAACTGATGTGGATATAATAAATTCTATTGATTGAAGAAGCCCATGTGCAGATAATTTAAAGATCCCTATCCATTTAGCCAATCTGTTCAATGAAAACGTTGTCTTTGGTATTGTATTTATATAGTAATTGTATTTGAAAACCTAAAGGATGTTAAATGGTTTTAATGAAATTTTATATGTTTAAAAAAAATGAATTCTTCTCTGCTTCCCAGATTAGCTCTAATACCTTAATCTTCTGAACTTTCTCCCTCAACCTCTAAGTTACCACCTACCATTCTCACTTCTACTACTTATACTTTCCATTTATTTAATCTTTCTACACTTATTTCCATCTCTTCTTTAACCTGCATAATTAAAAACTTAATGAAAATCAGTAAAACATTCAAAATTTGTTTTAAACATGTGAAGTTGGTACTTTGCATATAATAAACCAAACATTAGACCCATGTCAGTGTTATCTGTTTTAGGCAGCAAACTCCATTTAGAGTATGTTTTCAAATATTTATAAATAGAACCTTATTCACACCTGGATTAATCTTTTTATAAAACCTTTTATTATATCAAGTACTGAAAAAGTCAAAGAAAATACATTATTAATAATAAAAATAATGATAATTACTAGCATTTATATAGTACTTTACATTTTAGTCCTAAAAACATTGGGAAAACTAAATTTATTAAGCCTGAGAAGTAGGGGAGTCATAATTAACTCCAACATACAAAGACACAGGCAAATTAATGTGGGGGGGGAGGGATAGCTGATTTAGCTACTATATATCTAGATACAGATATACAGATACTGATATAGATATAGCAACAGTTTTATTTGTCTTATAAGCCAGAAAAGAAAAGTATAAGTTCCAACAGGAGAGAGTTTAGGTTAGTCAATGGGGAGATTTTCCTGATTATAAAACTTATAAATTATCAAAAAGGTTTTGAAATTCTCTGAAATATTTTGGTTTTTAAGAGACAGATTAGGTTTCTTTCTCAGATGATTTGTGTGCTGTCTTAGCTAATACACAATCTACTGCGTATGAATAAAAGAAGTAAGCAAGTAGGAGATAGACTATCTGATCTATTCCATCCTAAGTATTTTAATTTTAAAATATCTGTACATTTAGTACTTTACTACATAGCCTATTCATGTTTAAGAGTTCCTACAAAGTACCACAAAGCATTATTACATCTAGCTTTGTGAACATGGGGTACCAACGGAACCAGAACATCATTTTGCATTTATTTAGGCCATGGGACCATGTACCCCTTTTCCCATGACTATTCTCTTAATTGTAGTACTTTGCTTCTTTGCAAACATAGGAAGTCAAAATACAGCAAGTATGTACCAGAAACAAGATTTGAGTCCAAGTCACCCTAACTTTAAGACCAACTCTTTATCTAAAAAAATCAGTGCTGACTTCTTTTTGAAAGACTATTCCTGAATGGAAGTTTCACTATCATCACTTACTAGGTGTTTTGTTCTCTCCCCCCCTCCCCCCCATTATAAAAAGACAAGAGCAGGCAGAACTGGACAATTCTTGTTTATGGGAACATGAACTGAGTATCCTATCTGACTATCTAAAAGATAAGTTTTAAAATGCAGTAAACTTAGAAAATCATAGGATTGTAACTTAAAATCATAGGAAGATTTGTTAGAAATGAGTTAATAAAATCTAACTTTAAACATGAGGATACAGAGGCTCAGAGAAGATAAGTTACTTATCCAAGGTCATTCAATGACAGCAAAGACTCAAACCCAGTCTTCTGAAGACACTAGTTTTCTTTGCATCATGCCATAATGCCCCCCACTTAATACTATTTAATGCTCTTTGATTATTTTCCCATTTAAATTCAACAAAAATTATTTTTTCTTCTGTGGAATTATTAATATCTGTTTCTGTAACTAAATACTGAGTTCAGGCTCCTGCAGAGACTGGCAGAAAACAAACAAAAAGGGCATTGAAAAGACAGAGAACTTAGAATAATTAGTAATTTCATGCAAAACAATGCACAACAAAAAAAAAAAAGTGTTTATATACAATGACACACCTTAGAAAGAGAAAGGAAACCTTCACTGGAAAGTACTTCCTGAGCATTTCTGTCCATAAACATACAGCACATACATGTGAGCTTTGGAAGCAAATAGAGACTAGCAACATCAAAAGTCATGCAGACATTTTGAATGTTAAGTATGGTACAGAGATACTCAGAGGTTGAATCTTCCAGCTCAGGGAATCCATATTTATGAGCCAGGCTTAGGAAGTCCAGCAGCACCTCCTCCTTCTCATCTGTTAACGTTGCTCGTCCTGTGTAGATGTATTTAAGTAACATGGTAAATGCCTCTGCAGTGGTATCTTGGAGAGGGATTTCTGCTTCAGGATGAGACTCTCGCATTCCACCATATAATAATGCTCTGCACATACAGGGAACAAATGCATAAGAAAATTATATCTCAATGGCATTTGTTATAGAATAGTCAAAATACCTATCACTGGTATTCCATAAAAACAAATGAGAGAGTCATTTAGAAGAAAAATTCAAAAAATATATTAAAATAATTCACAAAGGGTATATGAGATAAGATGGCAAATACTCTGAATTGATAGTAAAGACAATAAGAATTTCTGAGTTACTCTAACAGCTTTACCCAAATATTGGAAAATAAATACACAGTTGAAGCATTTTCCTATGAGAGGAAGGTGTAAATAAGCTAAAGGCTGATAAGGTACCTAAACTCTAAACTAGTCTGTCCCTTTAAAATCTTATAATTTCTGTTATCTCCAGGAGCAAATACAAAATGCTTTGTCAGGCTTTCAAAGCTCTTTATATCCTAGTCCCCTCCTGCCTTTTTCAGTTTTCTTGCTCTTTAGTTCCTGAAACACACTCTTCAATATGGGAACTCTGGCCTCCTGACTATTTTAGGAACAAGCTACTCCATTTTGTGGCTCTAGGTGTTTTCCTTTGGCTATCCCCTCTACCTGGAAGATTCTCCCTCCTTCGCTCTGCCTCCAGACTTCCCCAGTTTACTTTTAAGTTTCAGCAAAAATTCCATGGTCTATAAGCTTTTTTTCCCTCTTGTCTTCCATGAAATTGTTTTTTGTTTCTTTCTCTATCCCCAGAATTCAGTACAATGCCTGATAAAAGACTAAGTGCTTAACATGTATTGAATAACTAACAAATTTACTCTTGTCTAAGTCACCAATCTATTCTATACTTTCTCTTTTCTCAACTCTCTACCCTCTTAGCTGAGGAATTCACTTCACATTTTACTGAGTTAGCTTTTCTTCTTCCCCCTCTACATTTCAAAACTACCTAGATATCACTCCTTATTCTTTCAATAAGTGACCCTTGTCTGTGTGTGGGGCGGTGAGAGTTAAGTTCAGAATTTTTAAAAATTTAAAGAAAGATAATTCAATTCAGAAACTGTTAGCAACATAAAAAGAATAGTTTCAGCTGAGTAGTGGGAATGGTAATAATTACCAATTATACCAATAATTACCTGGAGAGAGAAATCTTTAATGGAAGTATCTAAACAACTATAAGTATAGTTAGGTAACTGAATAGAAACTGCTACTACATTGCTGATTCATAATTAATGATAATCCAAAAACATCAAGTTGCAGTTTCTACAAGAGGGTGTCTAAAATTTTATTTAAGCTATCAATATATTCAAATTTAGATAATGATCTTTCCCAGCCAATACAATTATCTCTCTAGACCCTCTTTATCCTTTACATTAAAAACAAAATGAATAATCAAGGGCAAGTTATCATAATGTCAATTTTTCAGTGATGTTCTCTTATAGTCAGTCATAAGTACAGAGAAATTTTATTATTTATACAACTGAAAATGAGGACTTGGAAATTACCTAGTGCATAAAAACAAGTAAGATTTTAGTACTATTTAAAGAGACTGTATAAACTCTTTAGAGTCTTGAAAGCAGAATAAATATGTAAAGAAATGAATCTGATTTTTTTGTTGTTGTTCAGATCTCAGTCAACAATGAGTTCTCTTTAATTAAGAGTTATGAAACTGTCCCTCAATTGACTGCACTAATGTAAAGGGATCTGATAAACAGAATGTTCTTTTGAGTTTGAAACAAACAAAAAAAATGTATTCATGACAAGACACAACTTTTAGGCTCTAGCAAATCAGGAAGTCAATAAATGCTCCTTGATATATAGAGTTTATTAACCAATGGAAAGAAATGGAAAAAAGATGGTCAATGAAGATACTAGGCACAAAAGTAGAATTTGGCTTTCTATTCCCAGTCTCTCACATTCCTACCTCTACCTCCATTCCCCATCCCCACTTAAAAAAACTTAAAACCATTTAAGGGTAGTCTGGTTTATACACAAAATCATCTCTCAAGGGACTTGCCAGAAATATAATTCTAAGATGGCTCTAGTAAGAAAAAGTGGCTGTCAGTTTTCATGGATTTGGGGGTATATTTATTAGCATACTCAAGACTAATATATTCTAAAGTTTATTTTAATTCTATAGAAAATATTAACACTTAGGGGCAGCTAGGTGGCGCAGTGGATAGAACACCAGCCCTGAAGTCAGGAGGACCTGGGTTCAAATCTGGTCTCAGACACTTCCTAGCTGTGTGACCCTGGGCAAGTCACTTAACCCCAATTGCCTTAGCAAAAAGGAAAAAAAAAAAAATATATTAACACTTACCGAAAATAGCGGCACCTGGCAGCCAGAATGACTCTGTGGGCTGGAAAACGTGTCTTTTCCACTATAAATGTCACATCGCCATATTCTTCTCCATTCAACAAGGCACCAATATTTTCAGACAAGATATGCACATGATCAATTTCTCCCACAGCAGTATAGGGGCGAAGTGGATGGTTGTTGCTCATTTTGTAGAATAGAAAATATTCGCTGATCTATTTTACAAAGAATGGATAAGAATCAACAAAAAATTCAACTCTTAAAAAAAAACATTTAAATCACAAATACAGAATTTTTTCCAATAAGATTATATGAATGAAACATTTCACAATCAATCAAAATGTCAATAACTCATTTATCCTATGACTCAACTAAGCTTTACTTTTGAAAGGCAGTTCCATTAATTTTCATTTGGAACAATTTCAACAATTCAAAAAAAAAAAACACTATTAAGCACCTATTGTGTGGGTGACTAGTATGTTGAAGGAGTACATATAAAAAAGAATGAGAAATGACTCCTTAAACATATCTACAATTTTAAAAAAGGGATAATTACACATATTGAAACAATAAGCACATAGGAAATCAATCAACAAGCACTTATTTAGGATTCATTAAGCCAACTATATGCCAGGAATTATTCTAGGCACTGGAAATACAAATATATAAGAACCAATCCTCAAGAAGCTTACATTCATTAAAAAGAGATAACTGATGTATAAAAAATGTTAAATGACATTAAATGACAGTAGAAAGTACTCAGGTAAGATAAGACATGAGCTAAGTGGCACAAGTAAGAGGATATGTATGTATGCCAGACACTGAGGACAGCCAGTGCAAAGACATAAAGTTGGGAGATATAAAAAAGAAAAGAAAAAAGGTTATCTTGGCAGGGCTCTTCACCTATCTCATTTCCCACCCAGCTGGATTTCTTTGGCTTCTCCATCATTCCTCCAGCAAACTCATCACTTGGAAATCACACCATCTAGCAAGATCTAATCAAACTTGTTACTCACATCTCATGAATACCCTCTTGGCCCTCTGGCTGAAAATATAACTCTTCTATTGAAGAGGAACAGGACTGACATCTCAGACATGTCCTCATTTCCCACCTGGCTACATTCACTCTGGCCTTTTTTGGCTGGCTTCTCCACCATGCCAAATTACCCTTCTTCCCATTCATCCATTTTAATTTTTTTTTTTTGTCACCTTCCCCCAATTAGATCACATTTGCATCTCCACTTAACCCCAGTGCCTTGAACAGAGTAGGCACTTAATAAGTTTTTAATGACAACTAATTAAAGAGTACTTGAAAAAGAAAATTGTATTATAAGGCTGGAAAGGTAAGACTAATGACATTGCAAAAAGCTTTAAATGATAAATATAAGGATTTATAATTTATTTTAAAGGTTAATAGTAGTTACTTAAGATTCTGATCAGATTTGTGCTTTAGGAATATCACTTTAGCAGCTCTTTATAGGATGGACTGAAAGAGGAACAAAGGAGGCAGGAAGACCAATTAGGAGGCTATTATAAAAGTCCGAGTAAGAATTAGTGAATGTTTAAAACCATACTGGTGGTTATGTGAGTAGAAAGGAAGAGACTCGTGTGAGATTTTAAGTAGGGAAAAAAAAAACCCAAGACTTAGCAACTAACTATTCTAGGGCCCCTTAAACCATAAATACTCTGATTCATTTCATAGTAGCTGGCTGGTAGTTTCTACAACCCTTATGAGGCATATAAGGGTATGTTTATTTCTTATATGTCTGAAATCATAAGTGTTATCCTTTTCCTCAATAGGAATATAAAATTATATTGCTTGCTACAGAATAGAAATGTCCTATGCATGGCTACAATAGTAAGGCCTTTTCCTTTCCCTTAAGGTCTTGGTACACTGAAAGTATTAAGAAAAAACGTTTCCAAAAGGCCTTTGATTCTCACTCTGCTGGAACAAGCCACGGCCACCTTCTTGGCACTGGCCAGGCAATTTAAATCAAAATTCTCTGGGTATAATGGAAACGTTGACTGGCTACTAATTTATGTCAATGTAGTTTTAATTACTTCTTGTTTCCTTCTGTTTTCATTCCTAAACCAACCATTTGCTCCATTTTCCCAATCTTCATAGAAGAGTGTTCACCCGGGCCTAAATAATAATTCCATAGTGCCTGAGATAATAATTACCTCAACATCCTCCTTTGTTATCCAACCTTGAGAAAATTTTGAAACATTCAAATCCCTTATTTTTACCTTACTCAAACCAATATCTATGCTTAAAGATCTGAAAGCATAAAACTGAAGAAGAGGTATTAGATAACATCATGTTTTCACCAACTGCCATCCTGGAAATACTCCACCTACCTAACCAACCACACACAGCAAATTAGAAAAGCAGAGAGAAGAGGAAGAGGGAGAGAAAGAAAAGGAGAAGGAACAAAAGAGAGATCAAGAGAAAGAGAAAGAAGTCTTGGAAAGCTTCTTCAAAACTGACAAATAACCATGCCAACTTAAAAATGGATTTGGAGAACTGCAACATCCCCTTCTTGTCTCTAACCAGATATAAAGAATATCCTTTAATAAATCTCTTTTGAACTTGTCTTCTTTTCTAACTAAGTTGCTATATAATCTCTCAATTGATGCGGTATTTACCGCCAAATGAAGGAACTGAAATGGAAAGGAAAAACTAATCAAGACTTGTTCTTATTTTTAAACTATGACAATTCAGACAGATCTCATTCTACTTGCTGTTCTGAGGAGCATTAGTGAAATAGTGACAATATAAAAAGCTGAAGATGACTTCAACTTTGCAAACCTTCATGACAAGTATAATGGTGCTCAAAAGATTGGGGGGAGGAAGGAAGCAGACAGCGTTAAATAGTTTGGTTTTAGATATGTTGAACTTGAATTCTGTTTGAAAAAGTCAAGATGCAAGTGATGATACAAGACAGGAGTATAAAAAAGAGACTAGGGGAGGATCTATATATCTGGAAATTAACTACACAAAGATGATCAGTAAACCTATTTATGGTAGAATTATCTACCAGAAGTACCTTCCATGTAGTAGACTAGGTGAATTTTTTCTCTAAATGTTAAGCAAATTGTCCCCAAGACTTACTTGGTCCTAGTAGCAAAGGCTCAATTAAACCTAAGACCAAGCTTCCCCATCACTTCTGGATTAAGAGGCCAGCTCACATTAAATACTCTTGGCAATATCCCACTGCTTGTTAGAGTCACCTTACCTTGCTGACCAGTTTCTTTTTGAAAATTAAGAGAGCCAGATCAATTTGAACAAGTATATCCTTATGCAGTATCCTTTCCCTGCTATAATTATATAAAACTTTTGGCAACTGTTTGATGGTCTCTAAGTATATCATTTCATTCCAATTCTAAACCTAAACCACCAAACTAGTCAGGCATGGCCTACAAAACCATGGGAGCCGAGGAGGTCAATTAAAAAAAAAAAAAAAAAA
>JAJPUD010010316.1:0-16316 GCA_023553655.1 Myrmecobius fasciatus | reverse complement strand
CTCCAAATGGATACATAATACAGATATTTTAAAATTACAGCATTAAAAAGTAGAAGAAATAACAAAGAAATTACCTTCTAGAATAAAGTTCATGGCCAAACAATGGATAGAGATTACAGAAGAGTTTTAAAAAAAATGATTACATAAAACTAAAGTTTTTGCACAAATTCAATATAGCTAAGATTAGAAGGGAGTTAAGTGGAGCATGTGAGGAGTCTTTCCAATAAGTTTCTCTGACAAAGTTCTTATTTCCAAAATCTATAAAGAACTGAGTCAAATTTGTGAGAATAAAAGCCATAGCCTAACTGATGAATGGTTAATTATGAATTGGCAATTTTATAAGGAAGAAAGCCAAAAAACCTAAAGCCAAATGAAAAAAAAATGATCCATATTACTAGTAACAGGAGAAATAAAAAAATTTCCATTTCACATCCATCAGAGTGGCAAATCTGACAAAAACAAAAAATGTCAAATACTGGAAGGGGTATGGGAAAACAGGCATATTTGGTGGAACTATAAATTGGTAAATAAGCTATTCTAGAAAACAATTTGAAACTATGCTCAAAAAGCCATTAAACTATGAATACTTAGCATTACTATTATTTAGAATCATGACCTAAGAGACCAAAGAAATAAGGAAATATGTACAAAAATATTTATAGTACTGTAATTTTTTTTGTAATGGCAAAGAACTATAAACTAAGGGAGTGCCCATCAATTAGGTAATAGCTGTACAAATATAGGCAAATGAATGTAATAGAATATTATTGTGCTAAATAATGAAAGAGATGGTTGTAGAGAAATTCATTGTCAGAGATATATACCTATGAGTGATATACATAATTGATACAGACACAACAGATAACCATAAAATTTATGTGAAAAATTATATGTAAGCTAACTTTCTATGGTTAGTTCTATATACTTTTAAAAAATTGCATTTTTTAAATTATGGACCAAAACCATTTCCATAATATTATCGTTCTATAAGAAACGACCAGCAGGATGACTTCAGAGAGGCCTGGAGAGACTTGCATGAACTGATGCTGAGTGTAATGAGCAGAACCAGGAGATCATATTTATACATGGCAACAACAAGACTACATGATGATCAATTCTGATGGACATTGCTCTCTTCAACAATGAAATGTTTCGAACCAGTTCCAATTGTTCAGTGAAGAAAGCCATATACACCCAGAGAGAGGGATATGAAATGTGGACCACAACAAAACATTTTCATGTTCTCTATTGATGTTTGCTTGCATTGTGTTTCCTTTCTCAGATTCTTTTTTCTTGTAGACATGATTTTTCTTGCACAGCAAGATAAGTGTGGAAATATGTATACATATATTCAACTTGTCAAGTATTTTAACATAATTAACATGTAGTGGATATCTTGCCATCTAGGGGAGGGGTGGGGACTAGGAGGGGAAAAAATTGTAACAGAAAGCTTTGTAAGGGTTAATGTTGAAAAATTACCCATACATATGTTTTGCAAATAAAAAGTTTTAATTAAAAAAAAGAGAGAGAGAGCGCTGCTATAAATATTTTAGAACATACAGGTTCTTTTCCTTTTTCTCCATCTTTAGAAATACCCGCTGATATTACTGGATCGAAGAGTATAGTCAGTTTAATAACTCTTCGGGCATAACTCTCCAAAATGGTTGGAAGAGTTCACAATTCCACCAACAATAAGTATATCTCAATTTTTCCTCACCCCCTACAACATGACACTTTCCCCTTCTATCATTTTAGCCAAGCTTGTGGGTGTAAAATTATATCTCAAGGTGTTTTTTTTAAATTTGCATCTTTCTAGTCAATAATGATTTAGAACACTTTTTATATGACTATACATTGTTTTGATTTCTTTACTGGAAAATTGCCTGTTCATATCTTTTGCCCATTTAACAAATGGGGAATAACTCTTACTCTTATAAATCTGACAAAGTTCTCAAAGTATTTTGAGATCTTTATCTGAAAAACTGCCCATAAAATCCCCCCCAATTTTGTTTTCCTTTTAGTTATTTGAATTGTTTCCCCCAACCCAAGCAAAAAAAAATTTCATCAACTAAGCAAAAGCAGCATTATATAATATCACATTGTACTCATGCCATAATTTCTTTCAAAAAAGGAATTAAAATCATTCCCATCTAAATTCATCAGGCAAGTAGGATTCGTGAACTTTACCAAAATAAGGGCTTGATATATTTTCAGAAACCAAATGTTTTCTTTGGGTTTCAGCAGAAAACACTCAAAGAGTAAAGTTCTACAAGGTAGAAGTTCCTAGAGGTACCAGTAAGTCCTTGAAAGAGGCAAAAAATTTCCCAAGGAAACCATCTCTGCCTAGGCTATTTCCTGACTGAAGAGCTTTTATGGGAAAAAAGACCTTCTGATCTTTGATTGCTGAATATAAATGATCTTTCTCCAGAGGGAAGAGATGGCATTTACAAGCATATGGTTTTGCAATTTCTCTGCTCTTGGTACCCATATGGTATGTAATTTAAAGAAGTATTCCTTAAACTTTAAATTAATATCACTGGGGGAGGGGGGCGGAGCCAAGATGGCGGAGTGAAAGGGTGACTCTCTGCTTCCTCCTCCAAACTTCTCTCAAATCAACAATAAAATAAGCCTCTGAACTGATCTTCAAGTCAATGAATCAGGAAATATTTGGATACTGCTTGCAGATATCTCTGAAAAACTTCACATCAGGTTTGTCTAGCTCGGACAGAGGGATAAACAGAGGACTTTGGTGTCAGAGAACTCTGGTGGAGGCCGGAAGTGAGAGGGTGGGACTCAGCTCAGCTCAGCTGGGCAAAAAAACTCCAAACTCCAAACTCCAAATTCCAAACACCTGGAGTCTATCTGAGGCACTCCGGACACTCTGCCCTGATTGGGGGCAGGTGTTCTGGCAAACTTGCCTTGTTTAAGGAGTAATTCGGGCTTAGTCCTAGCCCCCACCGGCCCAGTACCTTAAATTAATTCGCCGAAGTGCCTCAGGGCAAAATCGTCAGCCAGCCATTTCAGCCGTTTTTTTTTCCCCCTACCTTAAAGAGATATTCACGCTGTCTAAAAAAAAAAAAAAAAATGAAGAGACAAAAGAGAGCTCTCACCATAGACAGCTTTTACAAAGAGAAAGAGGAGAAGACCCCAGAGCCAGAGGTTCCTTTAGACATAACTCCAGAGGGAATCAGCAATGACCATCACTGGTCCCAGTTTCAAAAGGCCTTTCTGGAAGATTGCTTAAAGAACCTAATAAAAGAACTGGAGGATAAATGGGAAAATAAATTGAAATTAGTGCAAGAAGGATACAGTATCTTGCAAGAAGGATATGATGCCCTGCAAAAGAGATATGAAAAAGACACCAATTTATTAAAAAATAAAATTAGTGAAGTGGAAAAAGAGTGCAATGAATATCACTGGGGGAGATAAATGATGTCCAGTCTGCATATTAAATATACACACACGAAAAAAATCACCTTCTGTTTTCATCAGGGGAAAGACACCTCTCTAGATCTGATAATATATATTCTTAGCATGCACAAACTTAAAAAAGCAGGTGTAACGTGACCATTGAAAATTATGCAACTTTGATTGTAATAACCTAGCCACCACTCAACTCTAAAATCTGCTGAGAAGTAACATCACAATTAGAACAAAATAAGAGATACAGTGAGGAACATCAAAGTCCACTACCAAAATTCAGGAAGTCAGATTTAGGTACTTCCAATTTGAAAGAACTGCTAAATGAAGTCTTTCATCATGGTGATCCCATGAAGCTACCAAGGGTACTCTGACTAAAAGAAACACCTATTACCAGATTTCCTCTCTAGAAATGAATATTTAAAAAAGTGAAGTATGAGAAAGAATGGCATATCTACTGCAAACTCTTAAATACACTATAATTTTTTTTCTTTTTTGCAAGATGTGCTTCTTTACCCAATAATTTTATATATGTAAAGAAAAGTTTATGGTTATTAATTTTTAAATGTTAATACAAATTTAAATTAATTTTTAAATGTTAATACAACTCTCTTTTAATGATCTCGACAGGTCAAAAATAACTTGGCAGAATTACAAAATACTTTCTCAGTGCTATATAACCTCTATTTATCAATAACCTCAATGAATCTCCTGCTTCTTTCATAGGCTAGATCTTTTCCTGAGCTGAGTACACTTATGTGCAAAATATATCCAAGCACTTTAAAATGTTTTTCTTTTAGTATAAACTTTTCTTTAGTATAAATATATAAAAAAAGAAACAGGTAGGATACACATGTGACCATTATAAATTGCTCTTCTTCTCAATAAAGGAGAGTGGGATGGAATTCAAAATTTTTTAAATTTATGTTAAAAATATTTTTATTATTTAACCAGAGAAAAATAAAACACCAAATAAATTTAGTCATATTTTTAAAAATAAGGAAATAATAATAGTGGTCTAAAAGGAAAGGGACGAAGTGGTTATTTTTCTCTGTTAACATCTCCCTGACTCCCTGCAAAAATAAAACCTAAGTAAAGTTGCTAAGTGCCCAGAAATATTTCCCAAACCATCTAATCTTGCACTCCAAGCTTCCTGCTTTCTCTTGATAGATCTACAATCCCCACAAACACTTAGCTCAAATATCCTTATTTTTGACCTACCTGCCTGTCTCCAAACGTCTAGGATACCAGTCATCTTATATCATCAAAAAGAGAGTGACATTTACTATCATTTTAAGGTCAGGGTTTCTAAAATCCAAATTTAAAAATCTGATTAGATCCTTCCAGCTACTATGCCTTCAATTTGGCATAGTATGATTGGGGGTACCAGACAACGGGATCTTTTTTTTCAAACTAATTCTGAGAATATTTAGCAAATGAATCAGTAAACTATAATTTTTTAAATGTTTTATTAATATCTATATGACTATATTTGAATTAATCAAAATGAGCTTAAAGTTAGTACAAGACTTGAAATGCTAAAAGAAAACATTTCTCCATCTAAGCTTATTTGGAAATAATTATTATACATTTTGTCAAAAGTACCCTTCTGTTTTATTCAAATATGTTTATTAAAGTTAAACAATTTTTTTTTACTCCACTTTGGCAGATGAATTAACAGAAACAGGCTAAAGTTAGTTCAGAAGTAACCAGTGGGATACAATCCAATTTAATTCTACTCATTAAATTAAGTTCAAACTGATTTAGAAATTAAACAGTTCACTTCAAAGAAGGACGTAATATATAGGCAGTTGACTGCTTAACCTTTCTCTTAAACAGCAAATAACACATCTAAGAACAGAGCCAGTTTCTTCTCCCAAAAAGGGAGGAAAGGAAAGGTGGGAGGGGGAATAGACAAGGAAAGAATCCTCCACAGAATAATTAGGAATGCCAACAGAAAGAGTGGCTTTTTTTTTACATGATCCCCCATTAATACATTAATAAACTATTTTTTTTAATTAAAGCTTTTTATTTGTATAACATATTTATGGGTAGTTAGTTCCCCAGCATTGATCTTTACAAAGCTTTCCATTACAAATTTTACCCCCAGTCCCCTCCCCTCCCCTAGATGGCAGGAAGTCCACTACATGTTAATAATGCTGAAAGGCTTGACAAGTTATGCAAGAAAAATCCTATCTACAAGAAAAAAAAAAGAATCAGAGAAAGGCAGCACAATGCAAGCAGATGTCAATAGAGATCATGAAAATGTTACGTTGTGGTAGATACTTCACATCCCTCTCTCTGGGTGTATATGGTCTTCTTCAGTGAACAATTGGAACTGGATTGAGACTAGTCTATGTTGCAGAGAGCCATGTCCATCAGAATTGATCATCATGTAATACTGTTGTTGCTGTGTATGATGATCTCCTGGTTCTGCTCGTTTCACTCAGCATCAGTTCATGCAAGTCTCTCCATGCCTCTCTGAAATCGTCCTGCTGGTTGAATAAACTATTTTTTTATAGTATCTAATTTCTCTAGACACAGACCAAGACAGTATTCAACAGTCAAGTTTTACAAAAACTCATGTTCCAATTGTTTCTCCCTCCCTACCCCAAAACAGCAAGCAATCTGATATAGGTTAAATATATGCAATTCTTCTAAATATATTTCCATATTTGTCATGCAGCACAAGAAAAATCAGATCAAAAGTTAAAAAAAAGAAAAAAAGGAGAGAGAAAAAAAAAAAGCAACAAGCAAACAAACAACTAAAAGAAGATGAAAATACTATGTTTTGATCCACATCCAGTCTCCACAGTTGTGTCTTTGGAGAAGATTGACACTTTCTATCACAAGTCTAATGGAATAATCTCATGGTTAAAAAGAGCCAAGTTCCTCGTAGTTGATCATCACATAATCGTGTTACTGTGTACAATGTTCTCTTGGTCTTTTTCACTTCACTTAGAATCAGTTCACATAAGTCTCTCCAGGCCTTTCTGAAATCATTCTGCTGATTATTTCTTATAGAATACTATTCCATTACATTATATACCATAACTTATTCAGGCCATTTCTGAATTGATAGGCAACCACTCAATTTCCAATTACTTGTCACTACAAAAAGAGCTACTACAAATATTTTTGCACATCTGAGTCCTTTTCCTTCTTCTATGATCTCTTTGGGATACAGACCCAGTAGAGACATGGCTAGAACAAGGGGTACGCAGAGTTTGATATTCCTTTGGGCATAGTTCCAAATTGCTCTCCAGAATGGTTGCATCAGTTCACAACTCCTTCAACAATGCATGTTTTCCCCACATCCCTTCCAACATTTATCATTATCTTTTCCTGTCATTAGCCAATCTGAGAGGTAAGATGTGGTACCTCAGAGTTGTCTTAATTTGCATTTCTCTAATCAATAGTGATTGAAAACATTTTCATATTACTAGAAATGACTTTAATTTCTTCATCTGAAAATTGTCCATTCACATTCTTTGACCATTTATCAATTGGAAAATGGCATGTCTTCTTATAAATTTGAGTCAATTCTCTATATATTTTAGAAATGAGGCCTTTATCAGAACCATTAAATGTAAAGATGGTTTCCCAGCTTTCTGTTTCCCTTCCAACCTTGGCTGCACTGGTTTTGTTTGTGCAAAACCTTTTTAATTGAATGTGATCAAAATTATCAATTTTGCACTTCATAATGTTCTCTAGTTTTTCTTTGGCCATAAATTCCTCCCTTCTCCACAGATCTGAGATGCAGACTATTTCTCGTTCTCCTAATTAGCTTATAGTATCCTTTATATCTAAATCACAAACCCATTTCGACCTTATCTTCATATAGGGTGTCAGATGTTGACCAATGCCTAGTTTCTGCCACATTTTTTTTTTCGATTTTCCCAGTAATTTCTGTCAAATACTGAGTTCTGATGCCAGAAGCTGGAGTCTTTGGGTTTAACAAACACTAGATTACTACTACTGTGTCTTGTGAACCTGGCCTATTCCACTGATTTATTACACTGTTTCTTAACTAGTACCCAAATGGTTTTGATGACTGTTGCTTTAATTTTAGATCTGGTACAGGTAAGCTACTTTCCTTTGCATTTTTTTTAAATTAATTTCCTTGAAATTCATGACCTTTTACTCTTCCACATGAATTTGGTTATTATTTTTTCCTAGTTTTAGAAAGTAATTTCTTGGTAGTTTGTTTGGTATGTCATTGAATAATTAGATCCACTAAGGTAGAAATGTCATTTTAATTATATTAGCTCAGCTTACTCATGAGCATCTGATATTCTTTCAATTGTTTGGCTCTAACTGTTTGGATCTTTATGTGAAAAGTATTTTGTAATTGTGTTCATAGTTACTGGCTTTGTCTTGGCAGGTTGACTCCTAGATATTTTATGTTACCTACCATTATTTTAAATGGGATTTCTCTATCTCTTGCTGTTGGACTTTGTTGCTTCTATAAAATGCTTATGATTTATGTAGGTTTATTTTATATCCTATAATTGTATAAAGTTGTTAATTGTTTCTAAAAATTTTTAATTGATTCTCTAGGATTCGCTAAATATACCAAAATTTCATTTGCAAAGTTTTATTTCCTTATTACGTACTCTAATTCCTTCAATTTCTTTTTCTTCTCTTATTACTAATGCTAACAATTCTAGCATAATACTGAAAAATAGTGGTGATAATGGGCAACCATGTTACTCCCTGATCTTACTGGGAATGCTTCTACATATCCACATTACATACAATACCTGCTAGTGGTTTTTAGATAGATGCTATCATCTTATTTTATTTCATTATTTATTTATTTATTCATTATTTTAAGAAAAAATCCATTTATTCTTATGCTTCCTAGTATTTTTAACAAGAATGGGCGTTGTATTTTGAAAAATGCTTTTCCTACATCTATTGAGATAATCATATGATTTATGTTAGTTTTGTTACCAATATTATCAATTATGCTGATAGTTTTCCTGGTATAAATCCCACTTGGTCAGAGTGTATCATCCTTGTGACAAGTTTCTGTAATCTATTTGCTAATATTTTATTTAACATTTTTGCATCAATAGTTTTGGCCCTTCCTGGTTTAGGTATCAACACTATAGCTGTGCTATAAAAGAAATTTGGTAACGGCTCCTTCTTCCCCTATTTTTCCAAATATACTATATACAACATTGCAAATAATTGTTCTTTAAGTGTTTGGTAGAATTTACTTGTAAATCCATCTGACCCTGGAGATTTCTTCTTCGAGAGTTTATTAATGGGTAGTTCAATTTCTTTTTCTAAACTGGGGCTTTTAAAATATTTTATTTCCTCACCTGTTAATCTGGGAAATCTCTATTTTTATAAGTATTCATGCATTTATCAGATTTATTAGCCAACAATTGAGCAAAATAGCTCCTATTATTGCTTTAAATTCTTCTTTATTCAGTGTCAAATTTACCCTATTCAGTTTTGATACTGGTAATCTGGTTTTCTTCTTTACTTTTTCTATTCAAATTAGCCAAAGGCTTATATATGTTGTTAGTTGTTTTTCATAAAACTAACTCTTAAGTTTTGTTTATTAGTTCAATAATTTTCTAACTTTCAATTTTATTAATCTCTCCTTCAGTTTTCACAATTTTAAACTTAGTATTTACTTGAGGCTTTTTAATTTGTTCTTTTTTTAATTGCATGCCTAATTCGCTGATCTTTCTCTATTTTATTCATCTAAACATGTAGAGATATAAAATTTCCCCTAAGAATCCTTTGGCTGCATTTCATAAGTTTTGACATGTTGTTTCATTATTGTCATTCTCTTGGATGAAATGATTGTTTCTATGATTTATTGTTTGGTCCATTCATTCTATAGGATTAGATTATTTAGTTTGCAATTAATTTTTGGTTTATTTTTCCATGGCTCTTTATTACAAGTAATTTTTAGTGACTCATGATCTGAAAAGGAAGCATTTATTATTTCTATATTTGATAGGGAGGTTTTCATGCCATAAAATATGGCCAATTTTTGTGTAAGTGCCATGTATTGCTGAAAAAACGGCATATTCCTTTCTAGTCCCATTCAATTTTTTCCAAAGGTCTAGCATACTCAACTTTTCTAAAATTCCAATCACTTCTCTTAATCTCTTTCTTGTTTATTTTGTGCATAATTTTGTTTCTATTTCTTTTTGCAACTCACTTAACTTCTGTTCTAAAAATGTGGATGCTATACCACTTAGTGCATATATATTTACTACTACAGTAGGTCTTTTGTGCCTCTATTTACTCCATTTTACCTTCCTTTTTCTCTTCTTCCAGTATAATTTCTTTTTTACCCCTATTTTTTTTTATGTTATCACATCAGTCAACTTATACCTATACACTATAAGTATACGCTTTTTTAACTGTCTGAGAAAGATATAATTTTCAGGAGTTACACATATATATCATCTTCCCATGTAGGGGTGACAAACTTAATCTTTTAAAAAATATATATTCCATTTACCTTTTTATGCTTTCTCTTGAGTCGTAGTTGAGAAGATAAAATTTTCTATTCAGCTCTGGCCTTGTCATCAGAAATGACTGAAAATCCCTTATTTCAATGAATGTCCATCTTTTCTCCTGAAAAATAATGCTTCATTTGCTGGGTAGTTGATTTTTGGTGGTAGCCTAAACTTTTTTGCCTTCCAGAATATTATATTCCAGGCCTTCCCATTCTTTAATGTAGAAGCTGATAAGTCCTGGGTAATCCGGATTCTGGCTCCTCGATATTTGAACTGTTTCTGACTGCTTGCAGTATTTTCTCCTTGATCTGATAATTCTGGAATTTAACTATAATATTCCTTGAAGCTTTCATTTTGGGATCTCTTTCCGGAGATAAATATTAGTAGATTCTTTCAATGACTATTTTGCCCTCTGGTTCAAGGATAACAGAGTAGTTTAAACTTCCTAGAAGATTTCTTGAAAGATACTGTCCAGCTTTTTTTCATCCTAGCTTTCAGATAATTAAATAATACTAAGATTGTCTCTCCTAGATCTATCTTCCAGATTAATTGTTTTTCCAATAAATTTTATGTATTTTCTTCTATTTTTTCACTTTAGCTGACTGATTCTTGATTTCTCATTGAGTCATTCACTTCCATTTGTCCAATCCTAATTTTTAGAGAATTATTTTCTTCATATAGCTTTTTTGTCTCCTTTTGCACTTGGCCAATTTTATTTTTAAAGGATTGTTTTGTTCGGTGGATTTTTTTTTCCATTTTGCCAGTTCTATTTTTTTAAGAATTGTTTTCTTTTTCCATTTCACTAAGTTTATTTTTTAAGGACTTGTTTTCTTCTATCAGTTTCTCTCTTTTTCCAAGCTTATGGTTTCTCTCCCCTCCCCCAAACTTTCATCATTCCCTGGCATAGCTCTCATTTCGTTTCCCCATTTTTCTTCTATCTTTTAAGATTGTTTTTGAACTCTTCCAAGAGAGCCTTTTAAGCTGGAGACCTGCTCATACCCTCCCATCATTTGAGGCTTCACCAGAAGGTATTTTGCCTTTGCTATCTTCTTTTTCCTTCTATAGTCAGAGCTCTTTTTTGCTCATTTTTAAAAGTTAAGCTCTGCTCCTAAGGCACAGGGGAGATTTTCCCAAGTTTCTTTTGCAAGGGGATGGGGGCCTCTCACTAATGCTGAGACTGGTAATTCTACAGGCATTCCCACTGAGCAGGGTAGGCTTGGCCAAGTCCTGTCTGTTATGCTGTGGTTTGAGAGCTCACAAATTGTCTTCTGTAACTGCACTGTAGGTCTCATAGCTGCTCTGCAGATCCACTGTCCTTCTGTACCAGGACAGAGTAGCCAACACTGCTGGGGTTTTTTTGGCTAAAAACCTCCCACTAGAGTCCCTGCTTCCTGGGCTTCCCTATTCCTGCCTGCACTGGGCTGTATAACCCCTTCCCCAATTGAGACAGACCTTTCCTAAAGTCCCTGTGAGATATCTTAAGCTGGAAAATTATTACACTCTGAATGTTTGTGGGTTTTGTCATTTCAAAATCCATCCTGAGGCTTGATCTAGCATTGATTCTGAGGAAAGCTGGAGAGAATTCAGGCAATGTCCTGCTTATTCTCAACTATCTTGGCTCTGCAAAATCATTTTTATTAAAAGAATCTTCAATGTTGGAATTAGGCTATATAGGATGTTCAAGGAAGCAATAAAAGGAAAACTGCTTAGAAGTTCAGGAATTTTACTCCCATTTTGTTATTCAGTCAGGACTTACTCTACCTGTCTCCATTTGAAGTTTTTTGGCAAAGATATTAGTATGGTTTGCCATTTCCTTCTCCAACTCATTTTGCATGTTGCAATAAAAATTAAATGACTTGCCTAGCATCACACAGCTACTAAGGTCTGAGGCTGGATGAACTCAGATAAACAAATAAATTTTCTTTTTAAACACAGTTGAACTGAAGATTAGTACTGTACCAAAATGTTTTCATTTCTTTAACTTATGTTGTTATGGATCATGCTGATTATAAATAGAAGTAAATAACATGTATGCTATTTTAATATAAATCTTTTGCCTTAATCATATATTACCTTTTTTTCCCCAATTCTGTATGCCTCAGGAAAACTCAGAATATTTGTTTGCACAACGGATGCCAGGTACTACCATTTGCCTCGTAAAAGCTAACAAAAAAATTATAGTATAACAAAATAATTTTAATAATACATTATAATTTATTAATAAATTAATATTTGATCAGTTAATTTCATTCAAGCCAATAAATATCTAAGATCTTATATGTAAGAGCACACTGCTAAGAATAAAATAAAAACTCTCCCTGCCATCAGGAAGCTTACATCCTACTGAAGGAATAAAAGCTCCTTGCTGGCAAAGAATCTTTCCATATATATCCAATTAAATAAAAAATAAAACTAGACAAAAAATAGAAAAAGGAAAAAGATACACTCTGCAAAGGAATTAAAACCTAAGGGAAAGCTTAAGAAAAACAGAAGGATTCTACAAAGTTCTTGAGCAGCAGCAGGCACAAGATTTTTTTTTTTTTTTTTTTTTGAGGTAAGGAAGGATTGGAGGCAGGGTATGAACCACATCTGTGATCTCATTGGCGCCAAAAGTTGTAGTGAGGAATTTCCTTCACCAACCCAACTGCAACTTTTTGTCTTAAAAGAGTTCCACTGGTCACAGTAAATGAGCAGCAGAAACAATACTTAAACCTAGGGGTTCATAATTCCAAGGCCAGCAATCTATGTACTAAAAACATGTGGTCTCAGTGTGAGACACAAAGATAAAATACCATATTCAATCAGTTAGCAGATCAGTTGGCCTAGAATATAAAGTATAAAAGGAAGAACAATATGAAATGTTTGGATAGAATGAAGTCAAGCCAGTTGAGTGATTTAAATACTAGGTTGTTTATATTTTATTCAAGGCAAAAGAAAGCTACTGAGAAATTTTGAGCAGAAAGTTGTATGACTAGATCTGAGGCTTAGGAAGAGTATTTTGGCAGCTATGTGAGGGGACTAGATTGGAGGTGGGGAGTGACCAGGATGAATGTATATGTGTGTGCGTGGTAATAGTGTAGAAAACAGATGATGAAGACCTGAATAGCAGCTGCAGAGCAAAGAAATGGGAATGGAATCAAAAGATATTATAGAAGTAGAATCAATAAGACAAAGAAAATGATTAAATGATAAATATATGGAAAAGGGAAGCACCAGAAATGTTTTGAGATTCTAAATCTGGGTAACCAGAAGGAAAATGGTGATTTCCACAGAAAAAGGGAAACACTGGTTTAAAGGAGATGTGCTTAATCCTGCACATTCTGAATTTGAGAGGCAAGCTATGGCATCCAAAAACAAAGAGATCTATAAGCAGTTGGTTATGCACATACAGCCATTTTTCAGTCACGTTTAACCAGCTCTTTTCCTCTACAGATAGGAAAATGAGGCAAAGAAGATTAAGTGACTTAGCAGGGTCATATAGCTATTAAGTGTCTGAGGCTAGATTTGAATTCAGGAAGATGAGTCTTCTTGACTCTAGGCTGGGGACTCAATCCAATGTGCCAACTAGCTACAGAGGACTTGAATTTAAGAGACAGATTCAGATTGTATGTATAGATTTGAGAACTATATGAAGACTATAATTGTAGCTAAAACTTACAAGTTAGAGGTGTGATAGGACTGCATAGAACTGCAGCTTCCTGAAGCAGTTTCCCTTTATTCTGACAAAGCTTTCTCCCAACAAGCAACTCCCACACTTACAACCTCCTTCAGCCTCAGCTCCTCTGGAGTCTCCTCACATAACCTGATTGGTCCCAGCTTCTCTAATGCAGCTGCTAGAGCCAATAAAAACCCTGAGATGGAGAGGCTCTCCTAACCTCTCAGACTTGATAGATGCCTGAGATGACATTACTACATTTTGATGAATGACCAACCAAGGCTTCATCCAGTAAAGCTCAGCACCACTATATCCTTGTTGAATATCCTTGTTGTGTGTGGAAAAACTAAATTTCCTCCTTTGTCAAATATTCAATGACTCAAGAGTGCCTCATTTTCATCCCAACATTGAACATCAACAGAGCACAAGCTTTCAAGTTCCACAGCCTACAACACCACAAAATCTCCAAGTAAGAAAATTTAGGAAAAGAGAGTCCATCTTGGAATATACATAGAGAATAAGACATGGATCCAACAACAGCAAAACTACAAAATTAGGTAAAAGAAAAACTAAGAAAACCAAAAGAATACATAAAAGAAGGAGGTGTCTACCAATGTCAAAAGGTCAACAAAAATCAGAATCAACAAACGGCAATGGATTTAGCAATACTGGTAATCATGAAATTTAAGGTTAGTAGTAGATTCAGAAACCAGACTGCAAAGGATTAAAAAAACAAAAACAAAAACAAAAACAAAAACAAAAAAACAGTGATGAAATGGAGGCAGTGAGTAGTACAAGATTTTTCTAATTAGAAGTCTTAAGAAAAGAAAAATATGATTTTTACTAATAAGAAATTCTGCTGGGAACAAATAATGAGAAATTGGATAATAGTTTTGACATCATAGCAAGCAGAGGTAAGTGAAGGTATTTTAAGAGTTATACCAGGGCGGAGCCAAGATGGCGAATTGTAGACAGCATTCTCTGTGAGTTCCTGAGACCTTCCCTGAGACCCAGACAAATTGAGCCTCTGAACTGGTTTTGGAGTGAGGGCTCCACCAAACACTTGGACTACAACGCACTTCTATCAACAATCTACTTTGAAAAAACTCCGGAGGTTAGCTTCAGGGGAATCGGCCGCTGGCCACGATCAGACGCCAGCGCCTGGGGCGGGAGTCAGAACTGCGGATTTTAGGTACCCAGGAAGTCCCTGGGAGATGCCTCGGCCACTTTGCTCTGCTTGCAAGCAGGTGCTTTGGCAGATCTGCCTTTGGTAAAGGGTGGATTGAGAGCAGCTGAAAACGTGGTCCTAGTGCGGATCTAACCTGACCAGCCTCAGACCGGAAGTCAACTGGCAAACTGCCCCAGGGCAAATTGAAACTGCTGCAGATTTCCCTGGTGGTGACTGGTACCTCAGCTCAAAATCATGAGTAAGAAGCAGGAGAGAGCTCTCACCACAGACAGCTTCCACGGAGAGAAAGCAGGGCAGTCCCCAGATCCTGAGATTCTGAAAACAATCCCTGATGAAGCCACAAAGGCAGACTTAAGCTGGTCTCCTTTTCAGAAGGCTTACCTGGAAGATTGCATAAAGAATCTCAAAAGAGAGCTAGAAGAAGAATGGGGAAATAAATTGAGATCAGGGCAAAAGAGATATCAAAAATTGGAAAACAGGACTGGTGAATTGGAAAAAGAAAACAATTCACTGAAAAACAAAATTGGTGAATTGGAAAAAATCACCAATTCACTGGAAAATAAAAATGGTGAATTGGAAAAAAACAACAATGCACTGAAAAATAAAATTGGAAAAAGAATGCATTGAACCAAAAAATTCCAATTGGCCAGTTACAAAAGGAGCTAAAAAAGATAACTGAAGGAATACCTTAAAAATTAAAATTGAACAAATAGAAATGAATGACTCAATAAGACTTCAAGAATCAGTCAAACAAAAACAAAAAATGAAAAAATAGAAGAAAATATGAAATATCTCCTAGGAAAAACAACTGACTTGGAAAACAGATCCAGGAGGGACAATCTAAGGATTATTGGACTCTCTGAAAGCCACAATGAAAAAAAGAACCTTGATGCTATCTTCCAGTAAATCATGAAAGAGAATTGCCCTGATGTTTTAGAATCAGAAGGCAAAATTGGCATTGAAAGAATTCACCGATCACCACCTGAAAGAGACCCCAAAATTAAAACCCCAAGGAATATTGTGGCCAAATTTCAGGACTATCACACCAAGAAAAGGATATTGCAAGAAGCTAGAAAGAAACAGTTCAAATACCGAGGAACTGTAATTAGAATTACACAAGATCTGTCAGCTTCCACATTAAAGGATCGAAGGGCCTGGAATCAGATATTCCGAAAGGCAAAAGAACGTGGGTTACACCCAAGAATAAGTTATCCAGCTAGAATGAGCATCATCTTCCAGGGAAGAAGATGGTCATTCAATGATACAGGAGAACTTCACCTATTTCTAATGAAAAGACCAGATCTGAACAAAAAATTTGACCTCCAAATACAGAACTCAAGCATAAAAAGGTAAAAAGGAAAGAACTCTTGAGAACTATATTTCTACTATAGGTATCCTTAAAGAATGGGGGTATAATTCAATTTTCTTTGATAACAATGGAAAAGAAATTAGAGGTGGAAGGGATACCATACTGAAAAAAAAAGGGGGGGAAGGAGGCAAAATAAGTAAAAATAAAGGAGGTAAAATAAGGCAAAATCTCATAAAGAGACATAGAAGATCT
>JAJPUD010010315.1:0-63727 GCA_023553655.1 Myrmecobius fasciatus | reverse complement strand
CTTGGTATGATAGTTCTGGAATTTAGCCACGATATTTCTGGGGGACTTAATTTTTGGGTTTCTTTCAGGAGGTGATCGGTGGATTGTTTCAAGGAGTATTTTGCCTTCTGGGTCTAAAATATCAGGGCAGTTTTCTTTTATGATTTCCTGGAAGATAGTGTCTAGGTTCTTTTTTTCATCATGGCTTTCAGGAACCCTATAATCCTTAGATTGTCTCTCCTAGATCTATTTTCCAGGTCAGTTGTTTTTCCTAGGAGATATTTCATGTTTTTCTCTATCTTTTCATTTTTTTGTTTTTGTTTGACTGATTCTTGAAGTCTTGATGAGTCATTCATTTCCAATTGTTCGATTCTAATGTTTAATGTCTTATTTTCTTCAGTTACTGTTTTTAGTTCCTTTTGCAATTGACCAATTACATTTTTTTGTTCATTGCATTCTTTTTCCATTTTTTCTATTTTATTTTGCAGTGATCTCATTTCGTTTCCCCATGTTTCTTCTAACTCTCTTTTAAGATTTTTTATGTAATCTTCAAAGGAAGCCTTGTGACATGAAGACCAGTTTATGTCTCTCTTTGGGGCTTTTTCTGGAGTTGCTTTACCTTTAGGGGCCTCAGGATTTGAGGTCTGTTCTTCCCTCTCTCCATAAAAGTTGTCTATGGTGAGAGCTCTTTTTGGTTTTTTTATTTATTTATATTTTAAAGGTATGAGGTCTGTTTAAGGCAAAGGTGGGACAGCTGCTTTAATTTGCCCTGGGGCAGTTCTGCTGATTGAGTTATTTCAGGTACTGGGCAGTTCTGCTGATTGAATTATTTCAGGTGCTGATCAGTCCTACTGATTGATTGATCACCCTAGGGTGCTGTGTAATGGCAGGTAGGTCGGATGTCATCAGGGGTTCAGTGGTTCACAATCTACCCCCCACAAAAGGCAGACCCTTCAAACCACCTGCCCACAATCAGGACAGATTGGCCCAAGAGGCCCCCCAGAAGACTCCCAGATGTGTGAAAAGCACAACGCTCCCACTCCTGTTCCCACTCCTGTTCCCACTCCTGTTCCCACTCCTGTTCCCACTCCTGTTCCAGCTCTCTGCTCCAGCTCTCTGCTCCAGCTCTCTGCTCCACCTCTCTGCTCCACCTCTCTGCTCCACCTCTCTGCTCCAGCTCTCTGCTCCACCTCCCTGCTCCAGCTCTCTGCTCCACCTCCCTGCTCCACCTCCCTGCTCCACCTCCCTGCCCTGGTCTCGCTGTGCTGCAGTCTGGGTTCAGTAGACCACCCCCCCTGCCCAATTAAAACAGACCTGTTTTGAAGTTCTTCCAGAGTATCTTCTTCTAGAATCGTGTTGTCCTCCAGATATTGTGGATTTTTTTGCTTCAAAATCAGTCTAGAGGCTTCATATGTTGTTGGTTTGAGAGAAGGTTAGAGGAGGTTACCAAGACTCCTCTCTGATCTCCACCATCTTGGCTCCCCCAGGTACTATCTCTTGTTATTTATCTTCATTTCTCCACTTTGCATTCAACATCCTGCCATTGTCCCAGGGACAGGAAAGGTACTATCATAGAGAAAGAACTGACAAGTGCCATCTCTGCTAGACTGTATAAGGGAAAGTGGTAGGGGATCCATATTATAAATAGGAATTCATTATATTCAAGTGTTGAACTTGGTTCTTATTTCTTTTTTTCCTTGCACTATCTCCATCTCCATTTCATATAGAAGTAAATTCAACTTAGTTCAAAGAACATGAATTTTTTTCTTGTTTATAATATTTTACTTTTATACTAATAGTCTTTTATTTTTTAAAATACATGTTAAGATAGTGTTCATCATTCACCCTTGCAAAACCTTCTCCTTCTTTCCTCTTCTCCCCACTTCCCTAAACAGCAAATAATCCAATATAGGTTAAAAATGTGCAATTCTTCTAAACATATTTCCCCATTTATCATGCTGCACAAGAAAAATCATCAAAAAGGGAAAAAAATGAGAAAGAAAAAAAGAAACAAGCAAACAACAAAAAGTGAAAATACTATGTTACAATATACATTCAATCCCCATAGTCTTCTCTCTAGATTCAGATGACTTTCATCATCACAAGTGTATTGGAATTGACCTGAATTACCTCTCAATAAACATGTATTAAGTAATTTCTGTGGAACAGGCACTGTTTTAGATGATGGGAATTCAAAGGCAAACGTAAAACAATTTTTGCCCTCAAGAAGTTTACATTCTACTAGGGTGGGGAGAGAGGAGGGCACGTATACAGATAAGTAAATACAAACTGTATACAAAGTAAAGGCAAAGTAATTTTCAGAAGAGAAAAAACAAGGTTTCAAGAGGAAGATGGCACCTTAACTGAGCCTTGAGGTGAGCTCAAGGTATACGGGAAGAGAGAGAATGTTACAATTATGGGCAACAGCCTATGGAAAAATATGGAGGTAGGAAATTAAATGTTGTGTATGGAGAACAATAAATAGGCCACTTGGCTAGCACATACAATGTATAGGATATGGGGCCAGGGGGAAGAGTACTATGAAATATAAAGACAAAAGAATAAAGTTGCCAACTAATAATATCTTAAGATTAGGAATGGAGTCAGGAGAAAGAATTGGGGAATACATGGCTTTGAATTGTGGTTCTACCATTCCCTATAACTAAAAAAAAAACAACTTAGCAAAACAACTAATTCATGAAAATTAAATCATGATTCTCAGAAAAACTGCTTTTCATTTCTATCACCTTCATCAGTAAAATTTTCTTACCTATTTCAGTCTTTATATAGATCAAAGGAGATTCTTTTTGAACATTTGGAAATACACAAAGAAAAGAGGCAAAGTCTGATATCACCTTTTCTCCACTGAATCTTATTCAATATCCAACTTCTTTTGCAAACACTTTATAATCCTGTTCCAGGTTGTTGGCTCTGGTCTAGCTTTGTGGGCTCATCAACCCATCAGTAAGAATTTATTAAGTGCCTGCTACATGGCAGGCATAAGCACTCAGGATGCAAAGAAAGGCAAAAGATAGTCCCCACTTTCAAGGAGCTCATGTTCTTTTTATTCTTTTTTAATTTTTAAAAGTTTTTTATTTTCAAAATACATCCATAATTTTCAACAGTCACCTTTGCAAAACTTTGTTTCAATTTTTTTCTTTCTCCTTTCCCCTCATCCTCTTCCCCAAGATGGCAAGTAATCCAATATATGTTAAGCATGTGTATTTCTTCTATACATATTTCCACAATTATCATGTTGTACAAGAAAAATCAGATCAAAAAGAAAAAATAAGAAAGAAAACAAAAAGCAAAAATAAACAACAATACAAAAAGTGAAAATACTATATTGTAATCCTCACTCAGTCCCCAACATCCTTTTTCTGGGTGCAAATGGCTTTCTTCATCACAAAATCATTGAAACTGGCCTGAATCACCTTGCTGTTAGAAAGAGCCATGTCTATCAGAATTGATCATCACATAATCTTCTTGTTATGTACAATGTTCTCTTAGTTTGACTTACTTCACTCAGCATCAGTTCATATGAGTCTCTCCAGGCCTTTCTGAAATCATCCTGCTGATAGTTTCTTATAGAACAATAATATTCCATAACATCCATATATCATAATTTATTCAGCCATTCTCCAATTTCCATTTTCCAATTTCTTGCCACTATAAAAAGGGCTGCTACAAACATTTTTGCACATATTGGTCCTTTCCCCTTTTTATGATCTCTTTGAGATACAGGTCTAGTAGAGACTCTTCTGGATCAAAGTGTAAGCACAGTTTGATATCCCTTTAGGCATAGTTCGATATTGCTCTCCAGAATGGTAGGGTCAATTCACAATTCTACCAACAGTGTATTAATGTCCCACTATTCCGACATCCCCTCCAATATTCATCATTATCTTTTCCTGTCAATTTATCCAATCTGAGAGATGTGTAGTGGGTACCTAGAGTTGTCTTAATTTGCATTTCTCTGATCAATAGTGATTTAGAGCATTTTTTCATATGACTTGAAATGGTTTTAATTTCTTCATATGAAAATTATCCATTCATATCTTTTGACCATTTATCAATTGGAGCATGGTTTGTATTCTTCTAAATTTGAGTAAATTCTATATATATTTTAGAAATGAAGCCTTTATCAGAACCCTTGGATGTAAAATTTTTTCCTCCAGTTTTCTGCTTCCCTTCTAATCTTGTCTGCATTGGTTTTGTTTGTACAAAAACTTTGAATATAATCAAAATTATCCATTTTTCATTCCATAATGTACTCTAATTCTTCTTTGGCCACAAATTCCTTCCTTCTCCATAGATCTGAGAGGTAAATTATCTTTTGTTCTTCTAACTTGCTTTTATTATCACTTTTTATGATTTAATCACGAACCCATTTTGACTTTATCTTGATTTAGGGTACTAGGTTTGGGTCAATGCCTAGTTTCTGCCATGCTAATTTCCAGTTTTCCTAGAAATTTTTGTCAAATAGTGTGTTCTTAAAGGAGCTCATATTCTAATGCATTAGACAGCATACAAATATCTATGTACAAATAAGCTACATTTAGGATAAAAGGGAAATAATCAGCAGAGAACCAGCCCAGTTCTAATAGATTTGGCATGTAGTTTATATTTTCTGTTCATGAAGGAAACAAACATTTATTAAATGTCTACTACAATTTCCCCAACTATAAAATGGAGACATAATAGCACCTACCTTCTAGATTGTGGTGGGGATCCAAAATGATAATATTTGTAAAGTGCTTAGCATAGTGCCTGACACATAGTTGGTGCTTGATAAATGCTTGTCTCCTTCCTTCTTATGTAATTGTTAGAAGAATCCAGCAAAGCTGTGAATGTGTTGGGCCTACAGTCAGGAGGATCTGAGTTCAAATTTGGCCTCAGATACTTACTTGCTGTGTGATGATGAACAAATCACTTAAAACTCTTATCTGCCTCAATTTCCACATTTACACAATGGGTATAATAATAGCAAGATAATATTTGTAAAGTGCTGAGCAACTTTGCCTGGCACATAAGAAGTACTATATTAATGCTCATTCCCTTCTTTCCCTTCCTTTCATGAAGATATTATTTAATGAGCAAACAAAATGAGGAGGACATTTGCAAAAGGCACCAAGTTTTGAACTCATATCCTGCCTGATCAGACCATAGAACTCTTACCTCTTGTGGCTAACAGCCTCATCAGCTTCTAGCATGTCTGTGGCCTCCAGCTGCAGCTTCCCCATCAGATGCTCTCTGGCCCCTCAGAGTTGCCTTCTTTTGTTTAGTTCAACTGGGCCATTTATTTCCTTCCCCTTCCAAAATCAGTCATGCTGCACAGCTCAATTGTTTCTTTTGCTCTAATTTGCAGTCATCTTTCTGCTAACAAGGTACCCAGCACGGCCCCTGATGTCACCTCCAAAGAGCCACATGGAGTCACTGTGGGACCACAGGGCTCCCTGAGGGCTATTAAACCCCTGTTGTGTTTTATTAGCCTCCTCACTGTCTACTCTGTCCTTCTAGCCCTGTTGCTGTTTGTCTGGGAGCTCTCGGAGCTCTCCATAGCTGATTTTTTTCTTTCTCTTATGTCTTCCATGTTATCCCTGCCCTCTTGTTCTCTGGATTCTTTCCTTTTATCACTTTGCTTTCAGGCTCTGTATGCTGTTTATTCTGCCCTCGCCTTTGACCTTTACAGATTGAGATCCCTCCTGAATTAATGTTCTGTTTACTCTCTTCTTCCAGATTGTTAATAAAGATGTTCCCTAATTCTAGGCCTTGATCCAACCTCTCTCTTGCCTTCTCTCTCAGCCAGGGCCCTCCCCTCAATGGGAGAAATTGTATTTTATCATAAACCTTATTGTTTATCATCTCCCAGCAAATTTTCCATTCTGCCCCAGCTTTAGCTCTCTTCAGCCAAGTACATTAATGGTTCATGTGCGAGGCTTGCTGAAGCCTTGGGAATGGCCTGGCAAGATAAGCACCATATAAATAAAATTTATGATTATTGTTAATATTGGGGGTGACAGCATGCATATCCCAGCCAATTTGAATTAATTTTTCAAGGAACATTTTCGAGAGGTTTCATGTCAAGTATCCTCTGAAATCATCTTGCCTACAATGCTTTCAGCCACTAATTTTGTGTTTCAATCAGGAAAAGCCATCACTCCAGAGATTTGCTCTTTATGAACCCCAAGTGCTTCTCATTGTCCACAAATCCACTCACCCTCTACTGAATTGTGCTCTCCTTAGCTTCTGTCCAGTGACTTGTGGCTGGGACTATATAGAGTGTCCCAAAAGTTTTAGTTCAGTTTTAAGCTTGGACACCATATTTATTCTTGTTTCCTTTGCATGTTGCAGAGCTCCATTTCAGGCCAAAGTTTATACCATCCTTAAACTGAACTTTGAAGCAACTAGGTCATACTATCTATGTGACCCTGGGCAAGTCACATAATCCTGTTTCCTTTCATTTCCTCATCTGTAAAATGACCTGGAGAAGAAAATGATAAACTGTTCCAGTATTTTTGCCAAGAAAATCCTCAATAAGATTACAAAGAGTCAAAAATGATTGAAAAACAACCGAACATAAATTCACAGAAGTTAGGACAACATATGATATAATAGGCTGGCAAATAGGTCCAAAATATTATTAGCCCACAATTTATATTATTATTTTAAATTGCTATTACTATTATCATTGTTATCTTCCCCTAGGAGGAGTTTAGGTAAAATTATTTTTCTTTGCATTTCATCTGGTATGTGCTACCCAGGGCTTTTTCTTTGCATGGTTTTTCATTGTGATAATCTAGTAATGTTCAGAATACTATCTAATAAATTCTTTAACATATGCATAGGGGAAGACCTGATAAACTTTTCTTCCTTTCATTAATTACAAGTTGTTTTGGTATTTTTCAGAATTTGGGCTTGAAAATTTGGGTTTGTTGTTTAGTTGTTCAGTTGTGTTTGACTCTTTGTGATCCTTGTGGGTCATAACACATCAGTACTGTTCATGGGTTTTCTTGACAAAAGTATTGCAATAGTTTTCCATTTTCTTCTCTAGTGAATTAAAGCCAACAGTTAAATGATTTGCCCAAGATTATACAGCTAATAAGTGTCTGAGGCTAGATTTGAACTCAGACCTTCCTGACTCCAAGTTCATTTAACCATCTTGATGCCTCAGAGTTCAATTTGGAAATTGGTGGTGTCAACGCATTTGTACCGGAGCTATGCAACCTGCCAGATGGGCACAAGATAGCCTTGATCTCAGGGACCTCAGTAGCTTAGAGTGGCTTTCAGGCTGACCTGAAAAATTCAAGTCTTGAAGACCTTTGGGAAATTGGAGTCAATTGAACTCCCAATGACCATCCCAGAATGGAGTCAGTTTTTCATTCTTGGCTTAATGTTAACTGTCTTTATCCAAATGCATTAATGACTTGTCTGCTAGGCTGGCTAAGGAGATACAGACCTGACAAGGTACTCTCTTCAAAATTTCCACTAGCTTCCTAGAGATATTGAATCTGAGGATAAGGAAGACCTAATAAAATGCAAACCTTCTTATCTATTTTATTATTCTTATTTTTCTTGAAATTTAATTGAAAAGTTGTGGCAAAAATATTCTAAAAATAATTGTGATGTTTGTCTCATGAGATTTGATGAAGGGTAACAAGTACCTTGAGTACTTGAGTAGAGATACTGTTGGTCTTAGGATCAGAAGACTTATTTTTCATTCTTAGTTTTAGTTCTCACTAGTTGGGTGACCTTGGGCAAGTCATATAATATCTCTGAGCTTCAATTTCTTCATCTATAAAAGAGGGATAATAGACCCTAAAGAAGAAAATTTACTTATACAGTTTGGTAAAGATTAAATAAAATATGTAAAATGGCTTGCAAGTCTTAAATTACCACATAAATATAAACTATTATTGCTACTTGAGGGATTTCTTGAAAAACTTCTTTAGGAACTGTTATATGAGGTTTTCTTTTTTCCTTTTACTTTAAAGCAACATGAACCTTGATGTTCAGTGACTTAAATGCAAATGTGATCCTAGGAGAGTATAATGTTTTAAAAACTGGTAAATATAATTGAGAATTGAGAAATGAAAGAGGCCAAAGGCTTGTAGTTTATTCAGAAGCTTCATGAATTTATATTATGCATGCTTATTAAAATCTAAAAATGTTTTTTTTACAGCACAATCTCTTCTCACTATTTCCCCTCCCTGTAGAACCCTTTCTTTTAAAAATGCACATACATAGAGTTAAGCAATACTATCCAAAACATAAATGCTTGCTTTGTGGTAGAATACATAACATTCTTCACTCACAGTATAATACAAATGAAAAAGAATGAGGTATGCTGTATTTGTTTTTGATGGCAGTGAATAAGAACCATCTTAATTTGTAAGATTTCATATACATGTAAAGCAGTGGTATTGCTATTATTATTATTGTTATTATTAATTAATAGTAGTAATGGGTAGCAGCAGCAGCAACAATTATGGCAGTAATAGTAGCAGCAGCAATAGTAGCAGTAGCAGTTGCAGTAGTAGTAGCAATTAGAGTAATAGCAGCAGCAGTAGTTACAGTTGTAGTAGTAGGAATAGTAGCAGCAGTTGTAGTAGTAGTAGTAGTAGTAACAGCGGCAGCAGTGATAGTAGTAGTAATAGTAATAGTAGCAGCAACAACAACAATTGTGGTTGTAGTAGTAGCAACAGTTTCAGTTGTAGTAGAAGTAGTAGCAACAAAAGCAGCAGCAGCAGTAGTAGTAGTAGCAGCAGCAGTTATTATAGTAGTAGTAATAATAATAGTAGCAGCAACAATAATTGTGGTTGTAGTAGTAGCAACAGTTGCAGTTGTAGTAGAACTAGTAGCAGCAATAGCAGCAGCAGCAGTAGTAGTAGTAGTAGCAGCAATAATAGTAATAATAGGAAGAAGAGAATAAGCAATAATGGTAGCTACTGATAGTCTTGTAAGTGGTGAACACTGAAAATGGGCATAGTTTTATTGCTTGTAGCTTGTGGAAAGGACTTTTTAATCAGAAATTCTGGACTCAAGTTTTAGTTTTAACCAACCAATCTGACCTTTCAGAGTTTTATTTCCCTCGTATGTGAAATGGGGATATTATTTCTTATAATACCCACCTTTCAGGGTTGTTTTGAATATCAAATGAGATAATTTGTGAAAAGTACCTTAAAACTATAAAACATTACATAAGTTGCTATTATATAGTATTACCAATTCTGAGATAGTACAGGTAGATTGAATTGGGGTTGTTGATCTTCTGGATTCCTTTTGGTTTAGCCAGAACCAGATAGGCTTTGAGGTGAAAAGGAGAAGTTGAAGTTTGTCAGTGTGTTCTTTCTATAATATCTATCTCTTTGTGAGACCAGCTCGTGTAGTAATACACACTTCACCAAAGCACTAGAAGCTTAGCATTAATATAGAAATAACTAGCCAACCAGATAGTACAAAATCATTCTTGTCTTCCCCTTGTGAAATGTCTTAGGCCCAAAGACTGAGGGAGGTATATTTTGGCCACTCAATATTGCGAGTTACTATACTAACGTAGATTTAGGTCACCAATACCTTTGTGAGATACATTCAGAAAACCTTTAACATAATGACTATTATAGAAAAATAAATAAGTAAATAAGATTGAAGGTACATCACCTTAGTTTAGGAGTCAGTCATACTACGAATATTAGAGGCAACGTGGCATAGTGGAGTCCCACAGTGGGGATGTTTTTACCTCTCATAATACTAGTTGTGTGACATTAGACAAATCACTTAATTTTTCAGTGCCTTAAGAAACTATCTAAGACCATAAATGGGTGACAAGCTATTGATCTACTTTGGTGGAGGGTGTTTTCACATCAAGAGATCCTTACAATGAGGAAATTATAGTTTTTCTTCCTGCTCCCTTCTGCTCCCATCAACACAAATAAAAAACAAAACAGTCTCACAAACCAGAGATAATAGTGGGATCCTATAATAACAAGGCAGATGAATTTCTCACTGCATAGAGTGCTGGGCTTGGAGTAAGAAAGATATCGATTGAAATCCAGCTTCAGACTATGTGTAATTCTGGACATGTCACATAACCTTACTCTTTTGTTTTAATGGGTGATAAGATTAATCTGAGCAGTAGAAATAATAATAATTTACAATAACAGAAAACATTGAATATTATTCTTCTCAGTTGCTATTATTCCCTGAGAGCAAATTAAGTGCTTAGGGAGATGTATATATTAACTTTTTGAGTTCACTGGGGTATTACTCAGTAAGTTATTGCTATAGGGCACTAAATGGTCCTCTCACAAACCTAAAAGAGATAATGTACTTTTGTGAGCATCTAACTACTCATGTATAAAAGAAAAGAGGGCTCACTGTCTATGTGTCACTCTTTGTCCCAGGAGGGCAAAGTGCTCTTTAGACATGATATCATTTTTCCTCCCAGCATGCTACGAGTTATCTGCTTCAATACTGAAATGGAAAGATTTTTTTTCTTTCTAAGATCCCAGCTGCAGTTTATTCTTTATTGATGCCAATAGTAGTAATAGTGATAATTTAGAGCCTTTTTCAAAGGTATATACCTTATCTTTATTGGGAGAGAAAAGGAGGACTCTATATTGAAGAAAAGAGAATAGCCAGAGTAATAGAACAGTTGCTTGAGCAGGATTGCACAGTGAGAAGGTATGATGTTGAAGGTGCTAATTTCTTACTTCACCTATTTTCTCTGCCATGGAGAATGATTTTTGGACTGGAAAGGAAAGAAGATAAAAGGTTAATAGAGAATTGATACTCCAGATAAACAAGGAGATAAGAAAGTACCTCTAATGAGTTGTTACTCAATGAATTAATTAATAAGCATATATTAAGTGCCTCCTATACCCCAAGCATTGTGCTAGGAGGTTCAGATACAAATGCAAATACAAATCTCTACTCACAAGGAATTTACATCTTAATAGCAAAAATCACAGAGTTGTAAATCTACATATATGCATATATATACTTTCATATATGCATATATATATGCATATATGTACTTTCATATATGTATATATATATATATATATCTCAGAAATATATTTTTAAAAGAATCAATACAATTGGGATCAGGAAAGACTTATGTAATTCCTGATCTAAATCATAAAGGAAGAGAGATATTCTATGAAGTTGAGGGAAAGAAAAAGTGCATATCAGATATGAAAGACAGGCACTGAGATAGGACAGGGAGTACCACATGTGAGGAATAGAGAGGAGATCAGTTTTTCAGGAGTGCAGAATTCAAGGTGGGGTATAATATACAATAAGACTGCAAAGATAGGTTAGAGGTAATGCTCTAGAGTGGTTTCAAAATTAAATAAAAGTGTTTGTATTTGATTCTAGAGCCAATTGCAACCAGGCCCAGATACACTAATTTTAGGTTTTTGAAAGAATGGGAAAAAGATGTTATCTAAGCCATTACCAGTGATTTTGTAAAGACAATGGGAAATAGGAGAAGGCCTAAAGAGTGGAGAAAAACAGATATTCTCCTTATTTCCTCCTCTACCCCCCCCAAAAAAAAGTAGAGAATGTAAACTATAAGATATAGTGAGCTTGACCTATTCCTGGAATAATTCTTGGATGTACTGTAAAAAAGATGTTTAGTAAATGCCTATAAAAGAAAATAATGATGACAAAGATACAACATAGCTTTATCAAGAAGGCATACTCAATTCAGTTTTTTTTAAATAGAATTACTTGATTGATAGATCAGAAGAATTTTACTTGCATACATACACCACACATCAGAGGAATTTTACTTATATACATACATATACATGCATAAATACCAGAGGAATTTTATACATATATAGATACATATGCATGCTTGATATTTGCATATCTACATATAAACGTGTAGATGTTTACATAAACATATAGATGTTTATGACAGTCATATATTTATATATATAAAATGTCTGCATATACACAGAGATACATTTGTATATATAGAAATATATGTAGATATATTTCTATATATAGTTATTTATCCATACATATTCATACATGTATATTATGTATTATGTTTTAACAAGAGTTTAGCAAACTGTTGTAGATTATTATAGACAAGGTAGAGTACTATGTGGCCAGACAATAGAACAAGGAGGTAAATTTAGGGACTAGTTGAATGTCCAGACCTAAGAGTAGTCATTAATACACCTCACTGTCAGCTTGGAGAGTGATTCTCTCTTGAGAATCTCTGCTTGAACCTGGAGAATTGAATATTTTTTAATCAATGTTTTGGATAAAGTTATAGATGGAATGGTTATCAGATTTCAAGTAACACAAAGCTAGATGATAGAAAATGATGGAGTCATGATACAAAATCATCACCTACAAGTTAAAATGCTGTCTGGATCTGATAAGAAATTCATTCAGGACACACTTTATAGTAAAAGTGTAAAGACATTTAAAAAAGAAGTCAGCTTCAGAAGTCTAAGATGGGAGAAGTGTGTTTGCATAGTAGTTAATGTATAAAATATACAGGTATTTTAGGTGATGGCAAGCTAAATATGAATCAATAGGGTGAGATGGCAGTCAAAAAACTCCAAAGAAACTATAAGTTGCATCCACACTAGAAGGATGAAAATTTAAGGATAACTTGAAAGACTAAGCTGTGTCAAATGATACGTGTTATTTTTTTTTAAAAATTAATATTATAATATTGTATATTATATATATTGTATATATACACATTATATATATTGTATATATGTATATATAGTATATATAATTATAATATATAATATAATATTCAATATTATATTAATTCAATATTAACACATTCTATTTCTAGAAAGCAAAGAAAATATAGTAGGATGAAAATTTTTATTTCAAAGTAAAATTATATCTGCTTATAATTTGTATTTAGAGAACATTTGTATAGCTAGGAGAAATAAAATATTAAAAATGTAAATATAAATTATTAATGTCACACATTAGGTATGTTATATAATGTTATTTATATAAATACAAATTATAAATATGTATATTGTAAATATAAATTATAAATATATTTTATTGTCAACTGAAGATGTGAAGAAAAAACTCCATATATGATAAGTGCTATTTTGTAAAAAGTTCCATGCATACCTTAATGTGGCTCATGATGTAAATATGAGCTATTATTACTAGTAGTTCACCTAGTGAAGGCTTTATCTTACAGATGAGGAAATTGGAGGTCCCAAAAGATTATGTTTTATCTAATATCATACAGATAATAAGAGGGAGTAAACATTCTGTGTTTCTATAGAGCTAGGATTTTGGACTATAAACTCTGTGTTCTTTCCATTTTATTATTTTTTCCACTGTAAAATTCAGTCATTTTATTCTCTGTCAGTATTTAGCCAGCAAACAAGAACCTTGTCTTCTAGCCCAGAGTAAACACTCTTAGGTCAGACTGCTTTTTATTTGAAATGTAAGCTTCCATTATTTCCTGCATTTGTTTAATCCTATGTTTTATTGCTTTGTTTCCTATTGAATTTAGTTCAGTTCTGAGAACATTCATTAAGCATATTGTCCCTATTCAACATATTGCTCTCTCCCTTCCCATTTTTCTGTCATGCTAGCATATGACCTAGCCACCTGAGGTTGATAATTGGTTATCTACCAGAATGTTCCCTGTAGAAATACTTAGCCTTACCTGCAGATAGAATAGGCAGATTAATCCTTCTATATGGTATTATTTCATGGCCCTTGTTCCTCCTCTCCCCAAACCCTCCTCTGCCTTTTTGCTGTTAATTAATATTTTATAAATTGTGGATGAAGCCTTTCATTTCATAACTGGAAATGTTAGATGACATGAAAGATACAGTGTTATATTTGATAGGAAGAGCTGAATTTAAATCATAGACACTAGCTATGTGACTCTGGACAAGTCAACTAAACTTTCTCAGTCTCAGTTACCTTATCTGTAAAAAGATAATGACATGAAATATTATTAAAAATGAAAAAAGTAATCAACAACCAATTACATATTGGGCCAACAATGTGCTTGGCATTGCCTTCGAGAAGGTTATATTTTACTGTAACATGTGCGAAGATATACAGATACAAATATAGAAAATACATTTGAAGTATTATCAGAGAAGGAAGAGAATACTACTAACAAATGGAGGAAATATGAAAATTCTTTTACTATTTATTTACTATTAATATCATTCTCCCCCCCCCAAAAAAAAGATAAAGGATCACTATTACTAAAGTTTATACAGGTGTTCATATTGACAGTATGATGGTAGAATTGAATGGTAAATCAGACATTTATATTATACTGTAAAATTTAAAAAGTTATTCTCTCCATAAGGAAACAGTACAAGTTTTATCATTCTCTCTTTATAGATGAGGATGGGCAAATCACTTAAGCTTGTTTTGCCTCAATTTCTTCAATTGTAAGGTGGGGATAATAACATCACTTATGTCACAGAATTGTCATGAGGTTTCAATGACATAAAAGAAAATTGAATTAAATTGATGTCACTGAATTAGGAATGGAGTGGCCTGGGAGGGAGTTGTGTAGAAAAAAAAAGACTTCAGGAACTGAAAACAAACTTCATCTACTTATGAATTTTTCCTGGCAACCTATTTCCCTTCATTTTATCAATGCAGAATGACTATCCATTTTTAGTTGTTGCATAATAAAATAGGCTAATATATTACTGTAGGCAAGATTTCTAAATGAACAAGAGTTTCATGTTTATTTTGCAGTAGCTGTGTTGAAGATTCTTGTTTCTGAATTTTATGTCTAAAAAACCCTTGTCCAATCCTTTGGTTCTTAAACTGAGTCCATGAACTTTAAATATATATATATATATATATATTTATAAATTTATTTCCATATAATTGGTTAATTTTGTAATTCTATGTTATTTCCTTTTATGACCTTGAAAACTTTATTTTGAGACATAGGTTTTCCCATAAATTAAAATTAAAGTTTATGACAAAAAAAATTAAGAATCCCTGACATTTAAGATAACAACAGTGATAAGGTAGAGACCAGAAAACCAGCTCTCTAGACCTCAGAGTATTTTGATCCTCTTCTGGGCTTCCTAATCAATTTATAGTAGACATTTCTGCCAAGAAATGTTGACAGGGAATAAGGCTAGTCAGAGATTTATAAGTGCCTTTTAGATGCAGTGGGGATGACCAAGAATAGATGGATTAGGTTAGGCCTGAACCGCCCCAGCTCAAAGGCAGCAGAAGCTATCAAAACAAGTATTGCCAGAGGCTTGCTTTTCTTGGCTACTTCACAAAACTCTCCTACCTAAACTCTTAAAGCCGTGGCCTTGACAACCTGTAAAATCCCTGGATGTTACCTCAAATTTTCTAACACCAAGGTTGTATTTTGTTTTCTGCTACCTATTTAAACATGTCCTTGCCAAGTAGAACTAACTTTTTGGTCACTGAGTCTGGTGACCTTGAACCCTAAACTATCATCCAGAAGTTGTAACATATTCTCTCTCTCTCTCTCTCTCTCTCTCTCTCTCTCTCTCTCTCTCTCTCTCTCTCTCTCTCTCTCTCTCCCCACCCCCCTGTTTTTATCTCTCTGTCTCTCTCTATCTCTCTTTTTTTCCCTGTGTCTTTGCCTTTCTGTCTCTCCCTCCGGTCTTCCTTCCTTCCTTCCTTGGAATAAGCAAAAAGGGGAGGAGAATAATAATTAAGAAAACAAAACAAAACAAAACTTGAAGTTGTTCATAAGTTGTTAGTTAAGTGTCTGTTTATCTGTTTGAAGTGGCAGAGCCCAGGAATGGCTGAAGAGGGATTTGCTGTCATATCTATTGCTAAAGGAAAAATAACCCTGGTGAGAATTCTCAGTAATGACTTTTATAGGAGTTACTGAAGGATTTTCCTAAGGGAAAATACTGAAACTCCCAAAGGAACAGAGATAAATGTGAAGGAACATTTATCTTTGTTGCTCTAGGGGTTTCAATATTGGCTCTTTGCTTAATGTCTTGGTGTAGTATAAGCTTGCTCCCACACTTTAATCCCACACTATCATTTCATAAGGGCATTGGGCTGTAATCCAAACCTGTTCTCAAGTAGTTGAGAAACAGTCTAGCTTCCTCTTAAGATTTCTGCAGTGTTTCCCATCCTTATGTCTAGTCTTGATGAGATCTCAGAAATGTCACTCATGGTAGAATTTTCCCTGAATCAAGATTTGGGTTCAACCCCACCTCAGACAGTTTCATTATATAAATTGAACATTTTATAAAATCGAAGGAGGGAAACATTTTGTTACAGAACTACTAGAATTATGGTATATATACATAAATGACCCCCTGCTCATCTAGACCTTGTTTAGAAGTTGATATAAATCCTAGATGTTATAGAACCCATTAGTTTTGTGTGCAAATAAGGAACAACATAAATAATCCATCTAGTGGTTTCCAGGGACTTATTTTCCTCTTCTTGTTGTTATTGGTAATGGTGATGTGGAGTGTGTGTGTGTGCTTGTGTGTGTGTATTTTATCTACCACTCAGAACAGCTGTAAGCAAACAGTGCATGTTTTGTGAAAACTACATGTAATGATGATGTTTTTATTGCTGATGATACTAATGTACAAATAAATCTGTGTCTAATGGGGTGGAAAGACGGCAGGTAGTTTCATCAGACTGAAAAATTGGTTTTGCTGGTTGAAGATAGGGTGATGACCATCCAAAATTATTGCAGATAGATAATAAAGGAAAACTGATATGATGAACGGGAAGAGAATAAACATTTGTATGGCACCTATTATATATCAAGTATTGTATAAGCTCCTTTACAAATATTATCTTAATTGACCCTTATAACAACTATATGAAGTAAATGCTATAGTTATCCCCATTTTTTCAGTGGAAGACACTGAGGTAAAGTTGTATAGTGTGCTAAATAGTGATATGATTAAACACATAATTGGAGGAGGCACTCCTACTGTCTTAGTTAAGTGAGACAACTTAGAGAAATGGAAAAATGCTGGACATGGTATTAAGAAGACCTGCTTCTGAGACTTATGAACTGTTTGATGCCAGCTGTGTCACTTCATCATTCTCTGCCTCAGTTTACTGATGTGAAAAAAGAAAAAATATAATAGCACTTATCTCACACGATTGTTGTAAGGATCAAATGAGACTATCTATAAAGTCTTTGGCAAATCTCAATGTGTTATATAAATGTCAGCTATTATTATTTATTCCAATAAACAATAGATGTTATTATATGCCAGAACACTTGAATGTGGGCTGTGAAATGGAATAATCCTGTATTATAAGTCCACAGTTAAAAATAGTTTAGTAAGAAAAGCTCAAAGATATAGTGGGATGGAGGCATAATGGTAGACTCAGAAAAGGAAAGTACATATTCTGCTTTCTGGTAAAACAAATAATTTGCTGACTTCATTATTATGAATCATCCTTTTTGTGGAAACATTCCACAAACCTATCCAGAAAAAATTAACATGTGCAGTTCAGGAAGAAAAAGGAAAACAAATGTGGAGGCTGAGGGACATCAAAAACAGTTTTCATCTTGGCAACTAAGGTAACTTCAGGACACTAACTGGCCATTGTACAGAAGTGGAGTATTCTCATATTTGGGTGCCATTTCAGTAAGAAAATCACCTAAGCACTTTCTACTTCAGCAAGGGGTTCCTCTTTCATTTGTGAATTTCCTGTGCTTCATCATTATCATTACGATAAGAATAATATAGCTAACATTTATGTAGAATCCACTACATGCCAGACATTGTGCTAAGTGCTATACAAATGTTATCTCCATTTGATCTTTATAACAGCTCTGGAAAATAGGTACTATTATTACCTCCATTTTTACAGAGGAAGAAACTGAGGCAAACAGAAAGTAAGTCATTTGCCTAAAGTCATATAGCTAGCAGCTGTCAGAGGCAGAAGTTGAATTAAGGTCTTTCTGAATTTCAAACCCATCATTCAATTCAGTATACCAAACTGGTTCCATCTAAAAAACATGATCTTGAAATATTTGCCTAATAAATCAAGTAATAAAATGCTTTATAATAATAACAATATTATGAATCTAAGGACCTGATAATATTTTACATTATTGACATTACTTAGTTTCTTCTGCCATGTGGCATAGAGGTTAGTGATATGCCCACTACCCTGTTCCCTGGGCACTTAGAGAAAATCTTCTTTCTGTTTAGACATTAATCATAATGTATTGTTAACTAGTTGACAATATGATTAGTCATTTCTCTGCTGGATAACAGGTCAGCAAGGCATAATGGTTAAGAGAATTGGCTTCAGTGAATAGAAGACTTACGTTCAAGAACTGCCTTTGACACACTGATTTTCTGACTCTGGGCAAATTACTGAACCTCAGGCTTTTTACAATGTGTGATTGTATATTTTGTTAGGTATCTGTCATAAAATAAAATATATGTAAATATAATTATACATATCTAGGTATATGTAATAGCTATATCTACAGATATTTCTATATATCTATACATACTGCTATATCTATATCTATATCCATTCATCCATATGTCCATCTATCTATCTGCCTATCCATCTATCTACATATAAAACAGAGCAGTACCAATCTATATAGATAGGGAGAATCTCTATCCCAAAGAAATCAGGTGAAAATAAAAATAAAGTGGATAAAAGTCATATGTGTGACAGAATCATTATTAAAAGTCCTCAGAAGTGCCACTGAATACATGATCTTTGGATGTGGTGATAGTGATGGTATTTGAGGTAGCATTTCCATTCCATTTTCCTGACTCCAAATATAGGAAGTCCTGTACTTTCTGACTCCATAGTCATAGCTACCATGACTACCTTCCAATTTTTTGTTTAAAAATTACTCGAGTAATAACACTGAGCCCCTTTCAAGCTGTATCTTCCTATTCCCTTGGTTTAGGGCTTCTTGTTATTTCAGTAGAACCTGCTAAGTTCCTCCTACAGCCATTGCTTTGTTCCTTCTTTCCCCACATCCATCTATGAGAGTTCCCGAGATTACTAGAGAAATGACTTTGATTCCATGAGGTGAAGAAACAGCAGGAACAGATGAAACTCCAGGGAAACCAGGAACCAGTTACTGGGACACTGTCCTTAGTAAAGGAGAACGAGTGGGAGCAAAATCAAGAAAAGATGTGACCCAGACATAGGGTCACCTCGCGGGAGCAGTTTGGAAAGTTTCCCCAATTCTGCTAGCAGTAGGATTTCCAGGGAGTCAGGATGGATTTGTTTCTTATCCCATTCAGACCCAGTTGAGTCAGTATTTCCTTGGGGTCTCTTGTTTCAGCTTGTGAATGATGAACTTCACTAGATTGGGAGGACCAACTGTCCTATATCCACACACAACTGTTTTTTGTGACTCCCTGAGGTTCATTCTGTCTTTGGGGAACAGGCTGTATGTTATTAATTTTTGTATCACTATCAATGTGGACAGTTAACATTCAGATGAAACATGTTGGCCAAGTGCTTTGTAATTCTATTTTGGTTCATTTCTAGCAACCTTTCTGTGAACCAGGACTAAGATATAGCTATTTCAGAGCTAGAAATTAGAATATGTAGAGGGGTTAAGGGATCAGTGTTGGATCTTGAAACAAACTATCACAAGAGTTGAAGAATAGGACATCATCCCTTAAGCCCTGGGCTATGATCACTTAATATTTTTCCAGGTAGCAAAAATAAAGTTGTCACACTATTACGGCATGGGACTAGAAACAGACAGTCATTTTCAGGGAAGACTGAAAAGAAGGTAGAGAACACTTTTAAAAACTCCTTAGTCTACACAAGTTAACAAAGTGATGCTTTGAGGTGATTTCCTTGGATAGGGAGTTTGTGAGAGTTGGGAACATCTAGAAAAGAGAAATCTCTTGGCTTAGCTATGCCATTTAATATGTGATTTTGAGCAACTTTTTTCTTCTCTTTGTATCTTAGTTTCTTCATTTGTAGAACTGAGTTAACAAAATGCTTCACCTAGGATCATGTGAGATAATCTGAAAACACATTGCATACTAACAAGCTATAAATATAAGATTTTTGTTAAATGAATGAATATATTTTTATTAATGTTTAGTGTGATATACTGTTTCATATTCCCCACCACTCAAGAAAAAACATCCCTGAATATAGATTATCTATTAGTTGTGTATGTGTGTGTTTATACTTATATATACACATATATAGTGTATATATAGATTTATATTATTCAAATATATTTTTATATTTTGCATTTATATATTTTATAGTGTATTTATATATAAATATAAATATGTACATGCTAATGTGTCTATAGCATATATGTGTTTATACTTACACATACATAGTGTGAAATGATTATATTATTTTGATATATTTTGTATTTATATATTCAATAGTATATTTATGTATAAGTATAAATACATACAGACATACTAATGTGCCTTTATAGTATATTTGTGTGTGTTTATATTTCCACACACACATGTATATAAAGCATGTGCAGATTTATATTATTTTAATGTATTTTTGTATTTTGCATTTCTATATTTTATAATATACTTATATATAAGTATAAATATATAGACATACAAATGTGGTTTTAGATGCACATGCACACAAATTTCTTACTAATAAGTAAAGGATATGAATTTTCCAAATATCAACATATTTGCTCCAGGTGAAGGCCTGGATACAATTAAAGGGAATTAAGCTACTCACTTTCTGCCACTTGAACAACCTTTTCCTAGATCAGTCAGCAAAGAGGCTTTGTTTCTCAGGAGTGCGGACAGCAGCATGGCTAGGAAGGGAGTGAAGGAAAGAAAAGTAGGAACTGGATTAGTGCATTGTTTTCCATCCATCTGGCCCAGACCTTTCAAGTAGTCTTGCTGTTCCAGAGATCTTAGAGAAAGCCCAAAATAGAGCAAGGACCTGAGGGTCATTTCCAGTGGAATTTGATTGTAGTAATTTGGATTGAGTATAGACGCTCTTTCTAATGAAGCAGAACTGGACTCCTGGATCAGTTCCTTTCCATCATGCAGCCTGGAGGTCTCCTTTATCTCTGAGTTGAATGGACCTACGAGGGAGCAAAAGACTTTACCTTAAAAGAATATTGCATAAACTTTCCCCCCAAGGCTCCTCTGAACCACTGTCCAGCTGTGTTCAGGAAAGAGTACTGCAATGTAGATTGGGAACAAAAGAAAGGGTGAAGTGTGTCAAATTCTTAGTCAATTGGGGGAATCTCTGGGGTGCAAGAGCTTTGAACCCAATTTGAACCTTTGGGCCTCAAGTTCCTTTACTCTTGGCACAGAATGATTTCCTGTTTCGAAGGAAAAAACCCAAGATTTTAAGAGCTAGAGGAAAAAAGAAAGAAAACCAAAAGGGAACTTGGACATGAAACAGCTCTTACAAAACAACATGTTGATGAGTTAAGTATAAAATGAATCAGAAACATATGGATTAAATTTCCCTTGGAATACACAGGGGCTTCAAAATTAAGGGGAAGAGCATTTTGTAAAATGAATGCTGGTCATGGCCAAGAGTCCAAGGCAGCAGAGGAGCCAGAGCAATCCTTGGCTTCTCTCAGATTTACTAGAGGGACTAAAAGATCTGAACTCTACAGTGTGGCCACTACTGAATGTATTCTCTCCTGTCATTTGAATGGAGTTGTCTTAATTAGACTGATTGCCCCCAAAGCCTGTGGTCATTTTTCTCTTAATTTAATTCTTTTTTCCCTGAAAAATCACTTTTATGATCGTTTTTTAGTAAAGATCTATTCTAGACCATGAGGAGAGGGGAAGGGAAGAGAGAAAAAGAGAGATGTACGCTGCTTGGACATATGGAGTTTTTCTGCCTACTCTCATGACAACACGAATCATCCTATCTCAGTCCATCCTGTTTCTGTTCTTCCCACAAGCATACACCTACTCTTTTTTTCAGAAATGTCAGCAGGAAATATTGCCCTCCAATGGGTTGGAGAGAGAGCATGGTGGGGATGGTTGCTCCCTCTGTGGCTGGTTTTTCAAACACCTGATTCAAGTTCTTGGAAGAAAAAGTAGGGATGAGAGAGCTGAGGACCTAGACAAGTGTAGCAGCTGTTTGCAAGCATCTCTCAGGCTCATGTGAGGAAGAAGGGATGAGAGAATCAGAACCAGTGCTTCCAGGCCAACAGATTCTACCTCATCTCCAGGAATATAAATGGAGCACTAGAGACTCTGTGGACCTTTCCATTTCCTGTTATCATACTTCCTTCTCAAGTCCAGCCAAGGACAATCTTTCTCAAGAGAGATACTTCATCTCTCTAAGATCTGTTACTTCTTTAGAGACCACTGATAGACTTTGAGCACCTTTCAGACAGGGAGTAGTAAGTTCTTTAGCTCTAAGGACCATCAGCAAGACTAATTAATGGGAAACAGTCTTGTGCAATAAAAAGACCATTGGTCTAGGAATCTAAAAACTTAAGTTTTTGGTTCACAATCTGACAATAATTGGTATCTAGTCACTTCAGTCACTGGCAAAATTAAGGAGTTAGCCTAGTACATTAATGTGATTAGAAGCTCTGACTTTGGAATCAGAAGATTTGAATTTAAATCCTACCTCTAATACTTACAGCCTAAGCTACTAGGGCCTCACTTCCTTCTGTAAAATGGAAGAGTTGGACTGAATAACTTCTCAGGACCCTTCCAGTTCTAAAACTATGATCCTATAACTAGATGATCTAGCTTCCTGTGATTTGGGGTGCTACAGATAGTCACATTTGCATTGGCAGGTGTGAGAGAAATAAAGAGGGGAATAAGGGGAATAAAAGAAGTAAGGAAAGAAGGTAAAGTCCTTTATAAATATCATCTCACTTTATCCTCACAACAGCTCTAGGAGGTAGATACTAATATCATTCCCATTTTACATATGAGGAATTTGAAACAAAGGTTCTGACTTATCCAGGGCAATACAGTTGCTTAGAGTTTGGGACTGGAGTTGAATTCAGTTTTCCCTGACTCCAAGTAAGTGCTTTATCTACTGCATCTCTTGCCACCTCAGGTATGTGTTGTCAGATTCCTGTAAGCCTTTTAGTCACTGCTCTGGATGATCTTGGCATTCTTAACATCAAAGGTTGGTAGATAAAAGTGGTTTTGGGGTAGTTCATTATAGGGATAAACTTTAATGGTGTTTCTTCTCAAAGCCCATATATCCCCATCACTTCAGAGCTTTTGAAAAGGTCTGAGAGGTAGATTGAGTGTGAAAGGATGTATATCCACCCCAGTTAGTTGGGTATAGTAAAAAGGACTAAGCTCAAGAGTGAAAAATAGAAAGGAATTTTGTCAAAGTAAAGAAGGTTATATTGTCCTTCATAAATGCTATCAATCTGACTTAATGATGAATGTGATCCTGGACATTGGGACAGGGTGGGGATAGAGGGTGGGGGAGTACTTCCAGGTGACTGCTGATGAGATGATGATGGAAACAAGAGGACCAATGATGATAGTGGTTTATGGATCAGTAACAATAGCATCCAAGTATTCTTTTTGAGAGTGTGGAGGAAACTAGGTGGTAGTAGACCAGAGGAATCAAACACATGACTAGCAACACTTAGGAGAGTTGTCCCAAACAGATTAAAACGGAATTGGAAAAAATCAGCAAAATAAAAAAAATACAATAAAATGTAGATAATGTTAATTTATGGTTTCCTAAGTAAATACCTAGCTGGGAATCCTTACTTTTGATTTGATGGTCCCTGAAGACCCAAGTTGAAATCTTGCTGCAGGTATTTACTATTTGTCTGACCCTAAACAAATAAATTAATCTTTCTAAGCTTAAATTTCCTCATCTGAGGATAATATTAACATCTGCCTCATAAGGTTGTTGTGAGAATCAAATCAAATGAAACACTATAATCAAACATCCAATGGTTTAAACATCCCTGTTCTCAGATTCTTTATTATCAGTCCCTTGTGTTGGTTTCTCCTACACAATGTACAATTAATTCAAGGAGGAATAAACATCTTCCAGATTAGGCAGATTTCTTTAGGAGAGAGATCTCATTTCTATGTGGGAAAAGTTTTCCTCCCAATACAAGTAGCTACCTTCTGCCAATCAGTGATAGAAGTGGACTATATAAGATTAAGCTATTAAAGATTCCTCTTCAGCTAATTTATTCCAGCCTTCCTCACTCTGCATTAGGCAAGCAAAAGAAAGGTCTATGATTTCAGAGCTCCACTTTCTTACAAAAGCTGAAATCTTGGGACTTGGTCCTTTCTCTTTTAAGGGAAAGAATTGATTTCCTTACTGACTCTCTCTCATTCCCTTGCTCTCTAAGATTTACTGAGATGATTAAAAGTCTGACTGTTTTTTCTAGTGACCACTTTCCTTTGATACTGCTTTTTGGTCAGATTCAGTCTGCCAGGGATGACCCCTCACTTTTCACCTAATGCCCATCTGCCTGTGACAAAATGGGACCTTGCTTCTTGGCTCTAATTGTTATTTATCTGACTTATTTCTCAGGATCATTTGGGACCTGTAGGTTCTTGAGGAGATACTACTCATGATCATGTAGTCCAATTTAATTCAATTCAACAAACATTTATTAACTATATTCTTTTCCATGCTTAGCAACCTATGTGCTAAGATACTTCAGTAATGCTGCCAGTCTTAGGAATGACCTTTATTTAAGTGTTGAGAGGGCAGTGCTCATAGCCTCCAGTGACTTGGTACAATGTTGGCTACTGGAATTTCAATTTCACCTAACCTTTCAAGACCTAGATCAAATGCCACTTTATCTGTGCAGGATTCCCTAGACTAGTGATATATTTTTTTTCCTGTTAAGAATGGTTTTTTCTCTGTTAATACCTGTTCTAATACTTTGTACTGCTCTTAGGTACTTATGTTTCAGTATGTAATTTGTATGAGTTATTTCTCCTTACTCTATAGTAAGCTCCATGAGGGCAGAAACCCTTTATTAATCGATCTTTATTTCTTTCCCAGTTCTTAGAATGTGGCCCTTCATATACAAGAAGTTCCCAAAATCTTAGTAAGTGCTATTGAATTGACTTCACTGGAATAGGATTGCCATAAAGATTCTGATCTGGGACACTCATACCTCTTGTGCCTTGTACTATTCAGTTAGCTTTATTTTCCATCTTGACCCCATAAATTTTCAACCACAACTATATGCTCATTTTCTATACCAACTAACACTTTTTTAAAAAGCAGAAAAAATAATGTGACTGAAAAAAAAATGGCAGATTAGACATCCAGGAACTTGGGCTGCTAGTGCCTGGGAGTTGAGTTATAATGGTGAAGGGGACTACATTTACTCTCATTTTCCAAGGTATTACTCACAAATGGGGACCCAGATGATTAGGGTTGGCTATAGGTTAGGGGAAAGTATGGATTTCTGAGTATGTTTGGGAGGTAGGATTCTAGGTAGAAATCTATTTGCTCCCTCTTGATTTTTTAGCTTCCTCTATTGAAAATCTGGTACTTTGAGGACACGCTGTATGACTCTATCAGTTGTGAGTGAGGTGAGAGAGTTGTACAACTTGAATTCTTGGCTGGCCTTCTTGGAAACCAACTCCACTCCTCAGTCCTAGAGAAATACCAAATCTCTACTCTCATTCCAAAGAAGCCTCTGGGATGGGGATAGGGCTTACTTCCAGAAAGAGATTTAGAGTTCCCTAAGGAAGCAGCTTGGGCCACTATCTCTATGAATGATCATTTTCTGTGATTCATGGAGACCTTCGAAGAAGAGCAGAGGTTTGAATTGTCCTTTTCCTGATGTATTTGGGAAAGCACAAACGTGGATCTTTATTCCCAACTCCCTGTTAAAAAGGGGCCCAGTGTTTCTGTTTCTCTGTTCTAGTCTGTGTCTTAAGGCAGAGGAAAGGGATGGAATGGTGCCCCTGGTTCAGTTGTAGCTCAGAGTTAACAAGAAAATGATGTAGGAAGGTGGATTTTGACAAAGTGCTTGACTCATTGTTCCTGGTTGCCACCATCATTATTATTATTTATTGTTTGTTGAGCCTTCACTGCATGTTCAGCACTACAGGAGACATAAAGTAGACTTTGCCTGCCTTGGGGCCCTGCAGCCCAACTTAGATAGACAAATGACTCATAAAAAAAATCCATTCCCTGAAAAGGTGCTTACCTCTCTAAGGTGTCAGGTTTCTCAAGGTTTATATTTACATGTGGTAATCCATTTTTCAACTTATCCTTGGAACAGGTGGCAATAGTCTGGGGGGAGGAGAATGACAGCAAAAGGGACACTTAGAAGTTCTGAGGAAGTATTTCAAATGGAATTTGGGTGTGTGTGCATGTGTGTGTGTGTATGAAAATATGATTTAATCAAATTAATCTATTGACAGTGAAGTAAGAGGAAGAAGCAAAGAGGAGAATGTTTAGAGGAGAAATGAAAAGTTTCAAAATAGAAACAAATGATCAATTTATGAGGCAGTTAGGTGGTGTAATGGTTAGAATATTGGACTTGGAGTCAGAAAGGTCTTATTTCAAATTTGAACTCAGATGTTTACTACCCCTGTATCCCTGGCAAATAACAACTCTATTTGTCTCAGTTTCTTCAGCTGTAAAATGGACATAATAATAGCATCTATTTCCCAGAGTTGTTGTGAGGATCAAATAAGAAAATTATTTTATATCACTTAGTCCTGTGCTTGGCACATACTCAATAGTAAGTTGTTGTTATTGTTGATTATCATTTGGTATATTAACCTCCAATTATTTACTGAATAATATTTCTTGGCTTTTTGCAAGGCACTATATTGGGAACCATAGAAAATAAAAAGGAGAAGAAAAGAGGTTTACAACTACAGTGTAGCTTCCTCTTTAATGCAGTGAAGACTGGCTGTATCCATCTCTTAAAAAGTAACTCTTGAGATTTCTGCAGGTTATTGGAATGGGATTACAGCAGCAGAGATTCAAGTTAGATAAGGAAAAGAACTTTGTGATTTGGAGGATATTAAATCTTGAAAACAACAACAGTAATGATCAATGCCATTTGTGTGTGGCTTTAGGGTTTTAAAAGGGCTTTATATACATGATCTCATTTAATTAGAAACTCATAAAGAGTCACTTAGAGAGTCTGTAGATCCTTTCCTTAAAGATCTTTGAGAATAGAATCATTAATCTAGGACAGCTTGGATGTAACCCTGTCTAGAGGCAAGGCTTGGACTAGATATCCTTTTAAGGTTTCTTTTGCCTCTCTGCCGTACAACTCTTTATATTAAGGCCATTAAACTCCTAATAGAAGGTGACAGCTCCTGGACATCTGGGCAATTAAAATATCTACAGAGTGAATAATAACTTTTTATTGACAACAACAATAATAATGAGAGCCAAATTAATTTAACTTCAGACATCTTAACAGATGCCCATAGGCTGGGTAAGGTCCAAAATTATTTGAATAAAGTCATTGTTCCTGTGAAGTATAGAGATTTCCTTAAAGCTGCTTCAGTTCATACCAAATGAGAAATATTGCTATACCCAGAGGATTCCCTCTCCCCCAATTCTATTGTGGAATACTATGTGCATGAATGTCTTTGCATTTTTCTTTTCTTGGGGTGTGGAGAGGAAATGTACTTCAATCTAATTCAGACCAAAGGAATCCATTTCAATCTCAAACTGAGGGAATCTACTTAAATTCCAGAGCAAAGTTTATATTTAATATGGTTCAGGCATTGTGCTAGGAGTTTGGGATTTAATGACAAAAACAAAGTAACTCTTCCCCTTAATGTGCATGTATTTTAATGGAAAGGGGCAGGGGAAAAGATAACATAAGAAAGCCCACAGTTATTTTAGGGAAGAAGGGGTAGAAGCAGCAGGAACAATTTCCTAGAAAGTGGGATCTGAACTAAACATTGAAGGAAGTTAGAGATTCCAAGGAACATGGATGAGCTAGTGAGGGTGAGTTCCAAGCATCCAGAGCCCTCATGTAAAGGGAAGGTTGAAGGAAATAGAATATTTGGGACAAGCAAGTAAGCTAGTTTGCCTGGAAGGCAGGATGTTTGAAGTGAGATGATATGAAAATACCATGGCTGGGAACTGATCTTAAGAGGAATTTATGTAAGGGTAGCCAGACTGAAGTATCAGAGGCATGGAAGAGCCTTTTATGGCTTCTTAGTATACTTGGGCTAATTTGAAAATCTAGGGAAGCTCACATTTGTTTTGATTACAAGACTATAGCACATTGATCATGGCACCACAGAGTGAATTGCTTTGCTGTGTTCTTCCTCACTCACTTCCTTTAACTCCTTAGCTAGTATGCCCAGGTCTTAGCTCACTAGTACTTCTTTCAGGTATGGAACTACAATTGCCTTCCCTCAGTTTTCCTCTATTACTTATTCCTAGTTGACTAGGGAAAGAATACATTTTATTATCTCAGCTCCTCATTGCCCCACAAAACAGTATAGGACCTTTCCAAGCAGAGTTTATTTCAAAAAGGCTTTACTATTATAAAGAAATACAGATAATGAACTAGAGTGAAAAAATTTACTGAGTTACCATGGTGTGTTTAATTGTTAAATCTTATATCACACACACACACACACACACACACACACACACACATATATATAGACACACACATACATATACATACTTATATCTATACAAGTATACATATATATATTCCCACATATGTACATGCACATATATACACATCTATACTTAAATCTATATACATATATATACACGTACATATATACATACTTATATCTATAATGTATAACATACATACATACTTATATGTACATGCATATATGCATACCTATACCTATATATAAACAAATATAAACATATATAAACACTGTACATATAGGACACAGATCATTTTTTTTCCTCAGGCAAAATGCTCCAGGAATTCTCTTTTTCCTTTTCATGTAGTAAGGAAGCAATCTAAATTTCCTTCTTTTTTGCACCCCACTCTTCAGTTTCACAGGCAGCATATCAAATCCTAAAGTGGTAAAAAGAGGTACATCAGATCTATCAAGGTTAAAGCACAATTAATTTATAGCTCAGAGGGTTTTCACAGAAGGAAATGTTTTTTCAGAAGTAAAATAATCAAGACTGTAGTAAACAGGAATTCCTACTAAACATGACAGACAAGTATATTTTGTGGGAAGCCCTATAGTACAGAAGAACTTGCTGTGTCCTTAGGAAGGCTGTAGTGCTTTTGGCATTGCTAGTGCCTCTTCCCATTTTTCTTGCATGTATATAATTTGTATATTGTCTCCCCCATTAAAATGTAACCTCTTGGAAGGCAGAAACCTTTTATTGCTTTTCTTAGTATCTCCAGAATTTAGTACAGTGCCTCAAACATAGAATATTTTTTAATCTTAATGCTCTGTGTTCTGACTCATTTAAGTCTCTCTTAGAACTATTCATTACGCCCAATTCTCCCTTCTGGTACTAAGCAAGCAAACTACAATCCCACTTCTGTATGGCAACTCTTCAAATACTTGTAAGCAGCTGACTTATTCTCATGGATTCTCTTCTCCAGGTTTCATATCTCTTTTTTCTCCCCTTCAACTAACCCTGATATGGCGTATTTTCTAGTTTCCATGTTAATCTAGCCATCCTCTTCTGCATGTTTTTTACCTTATCCGGGGCCATCCTGAAACATGCATGATGACAAGAGGTGTATTTTCACTAAGGCAGAGGACAGCGGGATTTTTACTTCCTTTATCCTGTGTCATGACTTTCTTAATGTAGCATAAGGATATAAACGTTTATTCCCCATTATCCATGTTTTACTACTTATGCATCTAGGCATCAATATCTACTAAGATCTTCCCCTATATGCTAGTCATTAAAATCAATGCCTAATCATTCTCTCATTATTTTTAGCCCTAAAATTTTAAACCTTCCTCACTCTGATTCTCATCTCCTTTTTACTTCTTTTTTTTTTTGTATTTTCTCTGTTCTCCTTACACTGTCCTGTTAACTCTTCTCCATCAATAATAGTTTCTCTTTTGCCTTTGCACAAACGCCTGCTTTGTCACACATAGAATTCACTTCATCCTCCCCTTTACCTCTTAGAATATATATTATTTCGAAGAATGATTCTGGGACCACTTCCTATAGAAGTCTTTTTCTAATATGTATTTTGCATTTACTTGAGTTGGAGGATTATTATATCTCTCCCCCACCCCCAGTATCCTGATTTTCTTCCCTCCCTCCCTCCCTCCCTTCCTTCCTTCCTTCCTTTTTTTATCTCTGTCTCTTTCTTTTCTTTCTTCTGAGGCAATTGGGGTTAAGTGACTTGCCCAGGGTCACGCAGCTAGGCAGTATTAAGTGTCTGATTTGAACTCAGGTCCTCCTGACTTCAGGGCTGATGGTCTTTACATTGTACCAATTAGCTAGTTGGTGTCCAAGCTGGGCTCAAAACCCAGGTTCTTAATAATTAGCTCAATATACTTATCAACACACTGTCTCATATTCAAGTGTGATAGTTCCCTCCAACTCCCCTTGATTTAGCAGTGGAAGAAAGTTGGCTATATGGGAAGGGGGCAGCTCCAATAGCAGAGGGAGATGATCACCAAGACATTGAATCATTTTGCTCTTTTTTTCCTTTCTTGGATACCATTTTAGTGTCTATGAGAGGAAAAATAGAAAATGTTTGGAATCAAAAAATCTGGCTTCAAAATCTGGCTCTGCTGTTGATTTATTTTCTAACTATGGACAAATCTTTTATCTCACTGGGTTTCTTCATGTTTAAAAGGAGGGAACTGTACTATCAGATTTCTAAGGCCCTTCCCTCCAAACTCTAAATCCTGTGAAATTTTAGCCCACCTTGGTCTGTTTAACTTTTCAGATAAATTTTCATTTTGATTACTGCTGGATTAATTTTTCTTAACTCCCCAAGATCTAACTACTTAATCTTTTTTCTTTTAATAATGTTTCCAAATGTGACTTTTGAAGTAAACCTCACTGAAGGGAGAGAGAGAGACTGAGACACAGAGATAGATTCAGAGACAGAGAAAGACACACACACACACACACACACACACACAGAGAGAGAGAGAGAGAGAGAGAGAGAGAGAGAGAAAGAGGAGAGAAAGAGAGACAGACAGACAGACAGAGCCAGAGCCAGAGCCAGAGAGGGATTGAGAGGAATTCAGAGAAAAAGAGACAAAAGGAGAGGGAGAGGGAGAAGGAGGAGAAAGGGAGAAAACATCATGAGATATATATCTTCTCCAAATAAACCTGCTTTCTCTACATGACTTTCTTTCCTGCTTCCTCTGGGAATTTTAGCTCTGTGGGCCCTCTTAATAAGTTTTCAGATCATTGCTTTATCCTCTCCCAAGCTTCTCTGGCATATTTGTAACCAATTGAACCATTTCCCTTGTTGAATCTATTAATTAGTGACAATATCTCCCTAATTTTTCAAAGGGGCAAGTGGAGATCTCTCATTGGCACTACAGTATATAACTTCATTGAAAGATGTTGATTTGTCTAAGAGGAAATTCAGCTTGAGCAGAATCTAAGGGTACTAATATAAAATAAATAGCATAGGATTTAGTAAGATTCTAGAAACAAATCACTTAGATATTCTGTGCAAATGATCTCTCACCTAACCTGGGAACTTCTCCAAGATTCCCTTAACATCATTAAAATATAGACTCCTTGAGAGCAGGGACTCCTTTTGCCTTTCTTTGTTATCTTAGTATAGTGTCTAGCATATAGAACGTGCTTTATAAAATGTATTGTGCCTTAAGCCCAGTTGACAGATCAGTATGAGATGAATAGGATGTAATGAAAAGGTGATTGAATTCAGAGGCAGGGGGCCTGCTTGCTACATAATAGGTGTATAATGATGGGCAAGCTTCTTTACTTTTTTGTGCCTTAGTCTGTTTTTCATCTGTAAGATGGGGGCAGTACTTTCATTCATTCATAGGGCTATAATGAGAAAAAAAAATTTCTTTATAAACTTCAAAGCAGTAGAGAAACATGAACTATTATTTTTTCCTGTCTCCCCATAAAAAAATCTCTCTTAAAGATTCTTGCACTTATCCTGAAGCCATCTCACCTTGCCACCATCTCCCTGTTTCCCAAACAGATTGCTGGGCAAATTGTGTGATGATTTTGTTGCAATAAGAATAAAATGTGTTTATTTCTAGATGCCCTGGAGCCTCTGGTTGTCTTAAGTAAAAGTAACTGGAAACACACAAAAGGGAAACATCCCAATCTTAATCTAAGAATGAATTGTGGGGGTGGGGATGGGAGAGAATGAGGCTAAAATAAAGATATTTAAAAGCTAGCTTCCTCTCAGCATCATGAACTATAGCCAACTACAGGAAGAACTGGGAAAAAAATATAACAGTCCAGAGCCTCAGGCTAGCTGTCTGCAGAGATAGCATTTTAGTGAGGAATCACTGGGACCAAGGCAGAAGGTATTAAATTTTTCTGAGCCTGGGTAAACCAAAACAGCCTAAGCAATGTTTGATTTTATGAAAAACTAAAGCAGGTAAATAGGATAGAGCAGAGGTGGAAAAGCAAAGAGTCTGGAGTACACAAGAAAGGGTCCAGATGTGGCTCTCTGCTGTTTTTTGAATTGCATATGCCTTTTGCTCACAAATTATATTCTCACAGATATTCTGATTTAGTTATTAATAGGTAATATATTCCATCAGAATATTTGCCAACCCCTGTTTTAATATGTTGCTTGGCTAATTTATCTCAGTTGCATCTGAGCTTTCAAGTTAGCTGTTGTGTGTTCTCAGAAAAAGAAAATTTTTTTTTGATATTATTGGCTAGTCCCAGGCCAGGCACTGCCCGAGACTTCTACACTAGAACAAAAATCTAAGCAGCATTGTTCGGGTTTAATTTTCAAAGATATATGGGGCTAGGGGATCCCACAGATTTCTCTGGTTCACAGGACCTTGAAACAAAGAGAATGAGAAGCTTAGGTAAGACTTGTTAGAGTCAACTAGAAAAGGCATCTGTGGAAGGGACTTTGACTCCAGGTATGAAAAGGTTTGTGCAATTCTCAAGTTAAGTGCATCTAGATTGAATTGTAGCCTTGCTACTGCATCTTCTCCATCCATTTTCCAGAACCAGTTTAAACTCAGTGAAGATGAGTTAGTGCATGAAAGATGTATTAGGTTTGGACCCTAATCATATCATTAGTGCAGCAGGGAGGAAATAATGCCTGTTTCAGGCTGCTGTTTCTTTTGGCATCGTTTATTTATTTCCTAATAGATTTCATTTATTTATTTATTTTGCTGCATACTCATAAATTCTCTTCCCTTCCTCATCCTAATCTTCCTTTTGGTCTTTTTCTTCCTTCTTGGAGACTTTTATGATTTGTTTTTATTCTAGTATATATAGTATTGAATTAGAAATCAGCATCCCTGAGTTTCAGGTAGGTGAAATCAGGTTTCACCTGGCTGAATCCTAAACCTTCTACTTATTACCTTGTGACACTGGATGACATGTCATCTTTGGGGCTCAGCTTTCCTATATGTAATGAAGAGCTTCTCTTGTTGACCCTCCTGGGTCTCTTTGGCTCTGAATAGTATGGTCCTTTGGTACCTGCTTGCCTGTATTGTAGAGTGCTTGTTAAATTGAGATCCCCAGGCACCAGCTTTCAGTTCATGAGAATAATAGGAGCATATCATGCTATCAGGCTAGCTTTATCTTCCATTGTATCTTCTATTTCATCATAAATCATTGTGACTATTATGGAGTTTGAAGAATCACCTAGTCTAACCCTTCCATTCTGTAAATGATACAGGTGAGAATCAAGTCATAAAGTGAGTATCCAAAAGTCATATATATCTAGTAAATATCAGAGCCATACTTTTGTTCTTTGACTCATGGGACAGTCTATGGGAGCAAAAGGGGTAAAAGGCATGTTTGGTGTATATGTGGGATGAGATTGAGAAAAATGGTCAGGGAAAGGGAAAGATAATTTTTTTTTCTTGGCTACAATATTTCTTGTAATTGGATGCAATATATTTTAGGCTGCTATGAAGATTTTGATTTGGGTTGTTCATTGTTCCTTTAGTAAAGAAGGGGAGAGGATGAATGTGAGAAGAACAAGCCTTGAGAGCTGAGATGTTTTGGGAATGAAAGACCAAAAAAATGAACAAATGAACAAATGAAACTCCTTGCTATGAATAATGGTCAGCTATTAGAAATCTGTGCAGATAGTGCAACAAAATCTCTAGTAGATAGGATAATATTAAGACTGCTTGTGGATCTAATTGTTGTTTATCTAACTAGAGAGGACAGTATATTGGCCAGAATATTCGATGTGGAATTAAGAGAGATCTGGGTTCAAACCTCACATTTGACAATTATTACCTATGTGATTGAGGTTGTCATTCAACTCCTTGACAAAAGGAGATTAACCTGGGAATATAAAGGAGATGATGATATTCTCCTTATATGCTCTCTTATTTATACTTGTCTCATTCATGACATAGGTTCTGCTATCAGATATGGCATGATGGAATTGTACTACTTCCTTTGTGTGTGTGTGTGTGTGTGTGTGTGTGTGTGTTGGCTTTACTTTTGCTTCAGAACTTCAATGCTCTGTGATTTCATTAGTGTGAGCACTCCTTACATTGATGCAAGGCTCAAAGCCTTCACATCTTGGTAGATGGCTTAATGAATTACTACAACTAAGTAATCACCCAGTTAATCTTCTGGTGACTAAACCTCTCCAATTTTAACAAGATTATCTCTCTCCTTCCCTCCCTTCTTTCTTCCCTTTCTCTCCCCCCTCCCATGAACTCAATCCAACAATTTATCATTCTAGATTTGTATAGGAAATTCCAGAGATCATATTCTTGATTTTTTTTTGCTTTTTGTTTTTCTTGCTGAGGCAGTTGGGGTTAAGTAGCTTGCCCAAGGTCACACAGCTAGGAAGTGTTAAGTGTCTGAGGCTAGATTTGAACTCAGGTGCTCCTGATTTTAGGGCTGGTGCTCTATCCACTATTCCAACTAGCTGCCCCAAGAGATTATATCCTGCTAAATATCTTTGAAATCCAAGGTTTACCTCTATGTTAGAAAGAGGGATCAGATGAGAACTTTCATGTTGGAAATAATAAGACCTAAGATTTTTTAAAAGAGAATAATAACTAAAATTACAAGATAATTCTTACTAGTTATCCTTCACCATGCCAGCTATAAGCACATGTGCAACTCTTAATTTCCAAATCAACCAAGGGAAGTCTACCAGTTTGAGACTTTGTGAAAGAGAAACCTAGAGAGAGAATCTACCTCCACCTTTGGTTTTTGTTTGGAATTTTTTTATTACTTCTCATGTTGCTGAGAACTATGTGCTCCTTAAATCTATTTTTGCTACATATTCCTTGGTGAGTGAGCAAAACATGTGGATAAAGACAAATGTCGAATAGACTTGCCTAATGGAGAATGCCAGTTATAATGCAGATGGTAAAATAAAAATCTTTCCCAATGCTTCTGAGCTCCCAAGAACTAACAGAAGGTCTTCAATCATCTATTTGGTGTTTTATCCACAGATTTTTTATGACATTCTCTCTCTTATTTTCTGCCCATTTGAAGAATCTTTGACTAACGAAATTTTACTTGGGCATGTTCAGAGTATTCCTGCTTTTCCTATCTCATGAAAGGTGAGAGAAGAAAGAAAAAAATAGTCCAAACCTGATCTACAAAGTGGTGGTAGAGGGAGTAGACACTCTGTCCATTATCACACTTTCCCTTTGTTGTAGTTACTGCAGGGGTATGCTTCAGTAGGTATTACTATAACCACTCTATTCTTATTTTTTCAAATTTTTTTTTCTAGACTGTAAATTGAGACCTGGTACCTTGGCTGCTGAGGTTTACAAGATGGGTAGTACCTCTGTCATCTGAACAGTGAGCTCTTGCATGTTGAGGTCTGTGCCCTTTCACCATGCCGACTTCCCTGTGTGAGGTCAGGGAATGTACCTGGATGTGGATGATGCAAACAGTGAGATACTAGAGGATGGGAATAAAGAAGGCAGATGGAAAGCTATAGCTGGCATCTGCCAGATTGGAAACAAAATCCCATATACTCTGTGCCAACTTCTTCTATGTCAAGACCAGATCTGTTCATCAGACTTAAATTGGACTTAAATATCCTTACCAGTAGTCAGTCTAAAAGCACTGGACCAAGAGTTAGGAGAACCAGGTTCTACCTATATACTACCTATATACATAACTAGGTCTTAACTAGTGCCACCTTTAGTGGCCTTAGTTTCAATTCAAGAAGGTGATTTAAATGATCTCCAAAGTTCTTTCCAGCTCCAAATCTATGTCTCTGTGGGAGTTCTAAATTCAAATCTAGCCTCAGACATTTGTTAGTTTGTGATTCTGGGCAAGTCACTTCTACCTGCTTCAGCTTCTTTATCTGGAACATGGGCATAATTAAATCAACCCTCCAAGGGTTGTTGTGAGACTAAAATGAGATATTTTCAAACCTTAAAACACTATATAAATGCTAGCTATTATTGTTTCTTCCAGTTCTAACAATATAATATTCTTATTCTAAAACTTAGGCATAGTCTTCATAGGCATCTTCTATATTTGTGAAAAGCCTCCTCCAGGGATTTTATACAACACACATATGTATATGTATGTGTACATGTATAAACAACATGCATAACTATTCACTCATGGTCATGCACCATTCATTACTGCAATTCAATTTATTTTCAAAATTAAATTATATCTTTATTTTTTAAATTAAAAATTGATTTTTCTTCCTTTCATTTTTCCATGGTAAAAAAAAACAAAACTTATAACAAACATGCATACTCAAGCAAAACAAATTCCTACATTGGCCAAAAATATGTGTCTTAATTTACACTCTTAGTACATCTGTGTTGTGACATTTCAAAAATTAAAGAGACACAATTTCTGGGTAATTTAATTATTTTATTAATGAGGCTAGCATGTTATTAATAAAAGAGGTCAGTGGCATTCTTGAAAATCAAAGACCCCTTATGGTGGTGGGCTCAGTGTATATGCTCTTTAGAAGAGCAGATGTTCCTGAGGCTGGCAATCAACTCTAGTTAACAACTAATGAGAGAATGGATATTTCAATGAGAGGTGGTCTGTATTACAATGAGAGTCTTGAGATATGTGACACTGAGAACCCAAATTTTGGTCAAAGAGACATCAATTTCCATAGCAAAAGGGAGAACCCACATTTTCTCAGAGCTGTCTGAGTTAGAATCCACAAGTTAGCCTAAACTTAGAATTTCTTTTATTGTCTTTGATTAACTCTTTAGTCTGAATAAGTCTTTGAGAAGGATTCCACACTGCTTGATTTCTGGATGAGGAAGCAGAAAAGAAGAAAAAACTTGGTTCTGATTCAAAAATTAGTTATTAATGCAAGAGAGATTAAATAATCATTTCTCTCACTCTTAGCAGGTGGACAGCATGCTTCATCACTAGTTAGTGCATTAATCATATTTCTTTTAGATTTCAAAGTTGTCTAAAACAACAATGCTGTTGATATTATTACATAAAATGTTGTCATGGATCTGTTTACTACAGTTCATACAAGCCTTTCCAGATCTCTATTTATTTCCAGATCTAAATTTAATAGGCATTTATTAATTGTCTACTGCATGCATACATATTATTGTGTGAATATGAATGAAGAATTTAGTGAAGAAAAAATGGTCTTTACCTGCAAAGAATTAACAATCCATTGTTACATTATACAAAAATAAAATAATTGTAATACAAAATAGATTATTGTAAAAACACTAGAGATAGACAAACAAAATGATGACTTTTAGTGTGACTTTTTGGGAATCAAAGAAAGCTTCATGGAGGAAGAGTATTTATAGAAGAACTATAATAATTCAAAAGGCAGAGTCATGAAGAAGATGAATTTCAGATATGGGGTATGTTGGAGAGTATCAGAGAAGTTCATAGTATAACCAGTAGTCCAAGTTGAGTGGAACATAGAGTATGTGAAGAGAAGTTGTATGAACTAAGGATAGAAAAATTAGATGTGAGTCAGATTAACTGGGTCTTAAAGGTCATGCTAGGATATTTGTATTTTATTCCAGAGGTGGTAGGAGAGCTACAGATACCATTTTTGAGCTGGGGAATGACACAATCAGGACACTAAGATAGTTATTTTGACAGCTATGTGAAAAATTGATAAAGAATTGATGACTAGAGGCAGGGGGGTGGTGGGGAATCATTCTTGTTCTTTCAGTCTTATGAGGTTGCTTAACAAGAAGATTGAAGTCATCTGATATAAACTTCTTCAGCTTTCTTTTTGACTTAATAAAGAAGTATCCCACTTCTTTTCCAAGACTATTTCCTTTACCTGTAGTATTAACTAATAATTGGGCAGCACTTTAAGCTTAACAAAATGTATTTCTCACAACCATCCTTTGAGTTAGATATTATTCCAGTTTTATAAAGGAGAAATTTGAGAGTTAGAAGGGTCAAAAAATTTGACCATGATAGCAAAGCTAATCAGTGAAAAGCTAGGATTTGAATTCAGACACCCTGACTTTCAAAGTCCAATTCGACTCTACTCTGCCATCAATCCTCTCCTTTATTGACTCTTCCATAACCCCAATAATCAATTATCCTGTCTTTCTTTTGCATCTTCAGTCTTTATTTTACCTTTGTTTTTGAATACGCTCATATTTCTCCTTTCCAAAAAACAAAAACAAAACAAAAACAAAACTAAAAAGAATACTTTCCCTCAGCTCTCCTGATCCTTGGAATGGCCATTCTTTTTTTTTTCGCTGTCATTTTACCATTAAGCTTCTTTAATGTCTTCATATTCTTATTAGTGGATGAGAAGTTTGCTGCTCTTTATTGCTAATTATCTCTTGTGTTTTCTACTTTTGTCTTTATATATTGGTGCCTGGCTCTAATCACCTAGAAATGTAGCATCTCAGAGCTAGGAATAACTTCAGAGGTCATGATCTAAACTCATCCTGCTCAGGAATCCTCTCTACAACATCTCCAACATATTGTTGCCCTCTCTTCTCATGAAAATCTCAATAATAGGGAATTCATTGCTTCCCAAAGCATTCCATTTTACCATTGGACAGTTTTAATTGTTAGAATGATCTGCCTTCTTACTTGCCAGTTTCTCACATTGTCTCCACATTCCCCAGACCACAAGAATGTATTTTGTATGGATTTATTTACAAAGAGAAAGAACATACAAGTTCAAATACATATGCCAGACTAACATAATTAGAAGTTGTTGTTCAGTCATTTCAGTCATGTCCAAATCTTTGTGACTCCATTTGGAGTTTTTTTGGCAAAGATACTAGAATGATTTACTATTTTCTTCTCTGGTATTTTTTAAACATAACAAATTGAGGCAAAACAGAGTTAAGTGACTTGCCTAGGGTCACACAGTTAGTGCATGTCTCAGACCAGATTTGAACTCAAGGAAGATGAAGCTTGCTGACCTCAGGCTCAGCACTCTCTGCGCTATATCACCTAATTAGGAGTACAAATAAAACAAAATTTACCTAATTCCAGTTTGGATTCTCCTTGAATTCTCAAAGGTGTTTTATCTAGTTTCTAGCTTAGGTTGGTCCTTTGCGTTTCTCTCTAGATTAAAGGTTTTTAATATCATTTTAAATTGTCTACGGATGGAGAAAAAAATCCCCCAAACACACACACACACATACATTCATACACCCATATACACACAAAAATTATGTCTTTATTTTTTACTAACCATGAATTAAAATTTAGGACAGCCTTCAATAATTTAAAAATATTATTCTGCGATGACATCTGTAGGTTTCACTAGACAGCCAAAGGGTTTAAGGATTCTTGCTCTAAACAATGGATGTCTAGTTCACTTGCTTTTCTCAGAGGAGGATGTTGTCTTCCCCAGTTTGCTGAGGAAACTCATGTGCTTGCCCTATAATATCTAGGAATCAGGAAACCTTCTAATGACTTCTGGTGGGTATTCTAGTCCTATCATTAGTAATCACTTTCTACTGAGTTTTTTTTTCTGTCTGACAAAGTGGGTTTGGGAGAGGGAGAAGGAAAGCAAAATGTTTCTATTATATTAAAAATCAGAATAATTCAACAAGACACACAGGTTATTCTGAAAGTTCACAAAAGATATCATTCGTTACATTGTTCCTCTTAACTTTGCTATTTGTTAAGGGCAATAATATCCTCTCCATATTTGGGCTTGATACCTTGTCTCTTCACTGATCATGGTTGTCCACATCCAATTAGTTGCTGAGTTCTGATGATTCTGTCTCCACAGAATCTCTCACATACATCCCCTCCTTTCCCTTCTCTTTGACATCTCCTTAGTATGTGTTTCCTTTATCCCTTATCTAGATTTTTGCAATACTCTCTCAACCAATTGCCTGTCTTTCAGTTTACTCCCATTCAGTCTGTTCTAGATAGCAGGATCATTCATTCATTCATTCATTCACTCAAAATAAACTTTCTAAAGTACAGTACTGGTCATTTAATTCAACAGATATTAAATGCCTTAAATGTGGAAGACATTTGTGTTAGCATCTGGGCATATATAAAAGATGATACAATTCCTTTCTTAATTTCATTCGTTGGAGAGATAATATAAATTGAATGTGATGGAGAAAAAGGGACTATACAGAAAAAGTATTCTAGAAAAACTTGAGGAGGGAGAAAGCACTTTCAGCTTGAAGTAGGTGATATGACAGGTTAATGAAAGCTCCATAGAGGTTGTGGTGACATCTGATCAGGGACCTGAAAGAAGATAGAGATTATGGAAGATATTTATGAGAAGAGGCTACATCATAAATGCACAGGAATTCTCTTTTAAAGTACAAAGGCAGGAGACAATTGTTTAAACTGAAGAACAAGTAGCAATTTATTTTGACTAGAACTTAGAGTATGTAAAGGGGTATTATGTGAAATAAGGCTGGGGAGATAGGTTGGAACCTCATTGTGGAGGATGTCAAATGCTTGGCTAAGGAGTTTCAGTTTTGGCATATAAGCAACAAGAAGCAAAGGAAGATTAGAATATGATTTTTGGCAGTGAAAGTATGGATTGGAAATGGGAGAAACTGAAGCCTGGGAGACCAGGTTATTTTTAATTTAGGTAAGAGGTGATAATGCCTTGAATAAGGCTGACAATATGTGGAAAGAGAAGTAGAGGAGTGGTTGCAGAGAGGTTGTGAATGTAGATTATGCAAAATTTGACAACTACTTGGCTGTCAGGTGCATGGGAGAGAGAAGAAGCTGAGCATGACTTTGGATCTTTGAACCTGGGAGGCTGAGAAGATGGTAGTGTCCTAAACAGCAAAAGAGAAATTGAGAAGATCATAAGTTTATAAGAGCATAACAGATTTAGTTTTGGATATTTTGAATTTAAAATGGTAGAAAATCCAGCTATGATGTACAGCAGACTCTTAGATATTTGGATCTGAGATTCAGGGTAAAGATGAGAAGACTGGCTGACTGGATTTGTGACTCACTTGCCAAAAGTTGTTAGTTAAATCCATGGAAACAAATGAAATAACCAAGAAAAGCAGTGTAAAGAGGAAAAAAAAGAAATGGCTTTTTCCTGTTATCCTTGTGCCTACAAAACTTTATTGGCTCTCTACTGTCTCAAAACTCAGTATGTTTGTTACTACCCTCAGCATTCTGATCTCAACTTACCTTTTTAGTCTTGTCTCTCATGATGTATATACATACATATATGCATATATAACCACACATGTATATATATATATATGCACATGCACAGATACATATATACACATAAATGTATGTATATATTATATAATTCTTCTTTGCACAGCCTGTACTCTAGTTATAGTAGATGACTTATCATTTCCTGTGCCTTCCTACATTTATACCTTAGCTCATACCATTTTTGCCATCTGAAATTCTCATTGTCTATCTCTTCTCATTGAAAATTCTAGTCAGCTTTCAAGGCCCCAATAAAAGGATTCTTGAATGCTCTTTTAAACTCCTAACTAGTTGTTACCTCTTATTCTGGCTTTACATAAATAAATAAGATTATTTATCTTATACTCTTAGGTTACTTGAATTTCATTTTATATCATAATTATGTACATGTTTATAAACCTCATTAATTTTTATATTTAAAAGACAGGAACAATATTTTATAATAACAGCAGCAATAATAGGGATAAGTTAAGTTTGTTAAGTGGGCTTGAAAGTTCATATGACATTTTCCTCATAATATTATAAAGTAGGCAGTATAAGTATTATTATCTCTGTTTTACAGATGAAGAAATGAACACAAATCTGGTGATATGCTCAGGCTCATATAGTAGCAGAACTAATGCTGGAACTCAGGTCTCAGACTCCAAGTCCAGTGTTCTTTTCATTACAACATGATCAGTTTTTCATTCTTCAAATAAATAGCACATGTTCTTGACACATGGGAAAAAAGTCTTATCATTTTTGAGACAATAACTTTGAAAGTCAAAAAGAAAAAAATCTAAAAACTAGCTAGAAAACTGGGTTACTGACTTCCTCAGGGTTACATGATGGGGCAGGATAAGATACCAAAAAATGAGGTTCTTTCTCAAATTGAACTCTAATTCTGCTGCAGAGAGAAAAACTCTTGTTGGGTTGGCCACATTGTTTGAATGCCAAACATGGTTGTCAAAAAAAACCTATTTTATGGAAAACTCACACAAGGCAAGTGCTCACAAGGTGGTCAGAAAAAAGCAATACAAGAACACCCCCAAGGTTTCTCTTAAGAACTTTAGAATTCATTGTATGACATGGGAGACACTGACATAGGACCGTCTAGCATAGAGTATTCTCATCAAAGAAGGTGCTATGTTCTATGAGCAAAACAGAATTGAATGAACCCAAAGGAAATGTGAAATATACAAAATTAGAGAAGCTACCCCAAATATTCATAGGGATTATTTGTGTCCTATCTGGGGCAGAACACTCTGAGCTTGTATTTATCTGAGCAGTCATAGTCAGACACTAACTTGACCCTAACATAATGATATCATTTTGGTCCTCTTTGAGGATGAAGACAGCAACCAACCAATCAACCAGTTTTGACTTGTAAATAGTAGAGATAGAATAGAAATTAGGTCTCTCCCCTTTAGGCTATTGCTTTTCCTCTACATCCCAGCTTCTTAACCTGTGGTTTGTGATCCCATTTAGGGTCTTGTAACTGAATATGAAGATCATGAAATTATGATTTATTATCAGTGAATGTTTGATTTGTACTTTATATACTTGGGGGTTGTATAAAAATTTCTAAGGAAAAAGGAGTCACAAATAGAAAAAAGTTAAGAGGCCTTACTCTCTATATGATATATATTTTCTCCTTTCTCCTTAGCCTCTTACAAGCCTAGGCACACATGCTAAAATACATCCTGATTAATTAGTTCTCCCCTTTTTTAAATAAGTGGAAAATCAAATACTATCTCATGTGGGATACTTTTCCAAGCACGAATGGGACACCTAAAATAGACATACACATTTGCTTTGCTATCCAAGGTGTTATATACCTTTGTCTATATATAATCACAATCGATTTAACAATTTGCATTTATAGAGCACTTTAGGATTACATAGAATTTGGATGTACATTATCTCATTTGCTCTTTAGAATACCTGTGAAGTAGGTAGTGCACTCACTCTTTTCTGGCTTTCCAGATGAGCTGAGACCTGGAGTTTAGTAATGTTTGCAATGTTTACTTAGTAAATGGAGAGCTAGCTGAGATTTGAATCCTGATCTTCCAACTTTAGAGTTGGTCAACATTCTTCTTATAAAAGTGCTATTCTTTGTTCTCATCCTGCCACTTTCTACCCAGTACTTTCCTTAATCCATAGGCAGCAAAATTTTTTTTAAAGTGCCCCTCTTTCACCAAGAATCACCTCCTTGACAATGGAACTTCCTTGACTTTGAAACTTATGCACATTTCTGCTGAGCTAACATTCAGGGGATCTGTCCTAGCTAGCATTTAGCTACACAGCACATGTAGAACAGTTCATGCATTTGCCTGCAAGCAAAAGCCCATCCCCCTGGGAACTGTCCCAGTTTGAGGGTTAAAAAAAGTCAGTTATCTTAAAATAGAAATTAAATAATAAAATAGAGAAAGAGAGAGAAGTTAAAATAGATTCAGAAAGTAGTAGATACTCTATTCCAATAGATTTTAAAGATAAATACATGGGAGCCATAGATAATTATTATAGGCAGTTATAGTCAATGAATGGGTAATGCTATAGACATTGGAAATAGTGTATTAATACAAAAGAAATGAGACAAAACACACGAGGGAGTATATATATGTGCATATATATATATATATATATATATATATATATATATATATAAAATCATTGGGGAATAATACTGATGGGATGTGGAGAAGTATGCTCTTGATGTGAGTGAAATCTTTGATAAGATTTGTTAAATGAAGTTTCTTCTCCAGGAGGACTGGAACAAGTAGATGGATTTGTCCCTTCCTCTTTTATACGCCTCCTTTGATTCATCTTCTTTTAACCTTCTTTTCTACCCTTTCTACTTTGACTCAGAATACTAGTATCACTGAGTTGGAATAGTCTTAGAATTCTTCTAGAGCAACACATACCACCAACCCAACTTTCATTTGAAGACTTCCAGGGATGGGAAATTCAGTATCACTCAAGGCAGACCATATTACTTGGGGACAGCTGTAATTTTGGAGAAACTTTTTTTTTCTTACATTGGACTAAATCTGCTTTCCTATAATTTTCATCTATTGGTTCTGTCTTTATAATATATGACAAATCAAATATATGTATATATATTTATACAGTTATCTTGCTATACAAGAACAATTGGATCTACAAGAAAAAAAAACCTGAGAAGGAAAAAAAAATGCAAGCAAACATCAACAGAGAGTATGAAAATGTTATCTTGTGGTCCACACTCAAATCCCACAGGCCTCTCCCTGAGTATATATGGCTTTCTTCATCACTGAACAATTGGAACTTGTTTGAAACATCTCATTGTTGAAGAGAACTATGTCCATCAGAATTGATCATCATATAGTCTTGTTGTTGCCGTGTATAATGATCTCCAGGTTCTGCTCATTTCACTTAGCATCAATTCATGGAAGTCTCTCCAGGCCTCCCTGAAATCATCCTGCTGGTCATTTCTTACAGAAACAATAATATTCCATGACATCCATATACCATAATTTATTCAGCCATTCTCCAATTGATGGGCATCCATTCAGTTTCCAGTTTCTAGCCACTACAAAAAAGGCTTCCGCAAACATTTTTGCACATGGAATGCAAAACACTGCTAGGTCAAAGGATATGCACAGTTTGATAACTTTTTGAGCATAGTTCCAAATTGCTCTCCAAAATGGTTGGATCCATTCACAGTTCCACCAACAATGTATCAGTGTCTGAGCAAAATACCAAACTATTGCACTCATTTCACACTCTGGCACCTTTATGCTTAAGCTTCTACAAGGTGAGTTTCAGCAATATAGGAACCAAGAATTACCAGAAGAACAGGTTGATTCTCAAAGAGGTAGAGGAACTAGAGACCAAATTGTCAATATTCACTGGATTATGGAGAAAGCAAGAGTGTTCCAGGAAAAAAAAAAGCTACACCTGTTTTATTGACTACACCAAAGCCTATGACTATGTGGATGACAATAAAATGTGGCAAGTCCTTAAAGATCATCTCACTTGTCTCCTGAGGAAATTGTATATGGGTCAAGAAGCAACAGTTTAAAACCAAACATGGAACAACTGATTCGTTTAAAATTTGAGAAGTATTATGACAAGGGTATATTGTTACCTTGTTTATTTAATTTATAATCAGAGTACATCATGTGAAATGCCAGGCTGAATAAATCAAAAACCAAAATTAAGGTTGCTGAGAGAAATATGAGCAGTTTTAGGTTTACAGATGATAGTACTCTGATGATAGAAAGTTAAGAGGAATTAAGAAAACTCTTGCTAAGGCTGAAAGTGGAGAGTATGAAAGTTGGCTTGAAGCTTAACATTAAAAAACCCTAAGATCTTGGCAACTAATTCTATTATTTCCTGGCAAGTAGGAGATGAAATGGCAGCAGTGCAAGATTTTTTATTCTTGGGCTCAAAGATCAATGCAGATGTGACTACAGCCATGAAATTAAAAGATGCTTTTTTTTAAGGAAAGCTATGGCAAATATGAACAGCATACTAAAAAGCAGAGACATCACCTTGTCAACAGAGGTCCATGTGGTCAAAGCTATGATTTTTGCAGCCACAATGTATAGCTGTGAGAATTATACTATAAGGAAAGATGAGCACAGAAAGGACACTTTCAAATTTTGGTGCTAAGGATTTTCTAGAGTCCTTTGAACAGCAAGGAGATCAAATAAGAATACTTAAATAAATAAATTAATTTAGTCTATTCATTGGAAGGTCTATACTGAAGCTAAAATTTAAATACTTTATTCACAAAATGAGAAGATAGGACCCATTGGAAAAAATCCTGGTGTTGGGAAATATTGAAGGCTAAAGGAAAAAGGTATGGTAGAGGATCATATCATTAGATAGTGACATAGAAACAATGAATGAATGTGAATTTGAACAGACTTAGAGAGATAGTGAAGGATAGAAGGGCCTGGTGTGCTATGGTCCTTGGGGTCCTGAAGAGATGGAGAAGACTCAATGACAACCCCAATCTATCTATGTCTGTCTGTCTCAGTCTATTTATCTCTATATCTCTCTGTGTATCTCTGTCTCTGTGTATTTCTCTGCATGTCCTTCTTTCTTTGTCTTTCTCTGTGTCTCTGTGTCTCTGTCTCTCCTTCACTCCCTCTCTCTCTATCTTTCTTTCCCTCCCTTCCTCCCTCCCTCCCTCCCTTTCTCTCCCTCTCCCTGTATCTTTCCCTGTCCCTTTCTCTCCCTCTTTCCTTCTCTCTCAGAGTCTCTCTCTCTCAGAGTCTCTCTCTCTCTCTCTTCTTCTTCTTCTTCTTCTTCTTCTTCTTCTTCTTCTCTCTCGCTCTCTCACATATATGCACACAAATGCCATCTCACCTTGTTGAATTAGATTTGCAGGCCACTTTTGCCCTCAATTGCTCTCAAATCAGGAGGTTGCTTCTGACAAAAGTGGCCATTTCTCCACTATAGTTGGCAGTAGCCAAGTCTCAAATGGGAGAACTAACTTCCTGTTTCCTTTGCTTTTTCTTTCCCAATAAATAAAATTTCATTTTCTTTCCCTTCAACTTCCCTCCCCTTATCCATTTAAACAAGAAAAACAGAAAGAAAGCCTTTAAAAATAGGCATAGTGAAGCAAAACAAATTTCCACATTGGCTACATCCAAGGGTGTATGTCTCATTCTGCACCTCTCTGAAAGGTATTGATAGCATTCTTTAACATCAGTCATCTAGAATCTTGGTCCATCATTGCATGAATCAGAAGTCCTAAGACTTTCCAATTTCTTTGTTTTTACTATGTTCTTATTATATACATTTTTCCTGATTCTGTTTATTTTATTTTTTATCAGTTTTACCTGTGTTTCAAAATTTCTCTGAAACTATTGGTTTCATTATTACTTATGGCACAGAAATATGTCATTCCTCTCATATGCCATGATTTGTGCAATCATTCCATGTTTTATACACACAATCCTCTTTTTCTTCCTGTTTTGTGCAGTGGGTATTGCATGTTGGATTCAGTCATTGGAAAGCTGTAGGGGATTACAGAATGGGGGAAAAGAAACTTCCTATCTTCAAGAATTTTACAATCCCAAGGATTTTATGCCCAATAAGTCAGTTTGGCGATTGTCTTCTGTGGCCCAAGCATGCTAAGAACTTTGTCTCTTACATTATTTTAATGACTGTAGTCACCAGCTGAATGTCTCTAGTCTGGGACATAGACATTGCTTAATTTACCAGTGATTTATGTTCCCCAGGTTTATCTGTTTAGAATTTGGAATCTATTTGTAAATTGGAACAATGTTCTGAATGTTACTACTTAGGATTTCAGGTCAGACCATAAAAAGAAATTTAATTTAATCTCTTTTAAAAGCTGAGCTGTGGAGTTGATGGTCCCAGGGTGACTTCTGGATGCTGGAAATGAGGTGTAGTGGAATGTGTGCATGTTGTATGGGCTAATTGGAAGGAGGAAGCAAAAAATCTCCCTCTCTTTCCCTTCTTGATACTGAGCCAGATTTGGGCAAAATTTGGAGATGTACAATTTATGTTTCTACCTTATCACTTCTCTTCTTGAACTTGTTCATTCCCTGGTGTCATATCTCTTAGCTACTAGCATTCCTATACTTCCCTAACACCTTAACCTCACTGTAATACTTTCACTTTGGGGAGCAGAAAATAATACTTACTTAATTTCAAAATATTTATGTTTACATCTAGACACCTCAGTGTAGATGACCTCAAGCAGGTTTTAGGAGAAGACACTGGCAGAAAAAGTGCACTTATTTGAAGATCAAAAGAATTGTGTCCAGATTGTGTTATTTATTTATTTGAGTAATGTCAGGTGAATGACCTGACCTCCCTGAATTTCATTTTCTTCACATACAAAATGGAGATAACACTTATACTAGCTACTTCACAGGGTTGTTCTGAGCATCAAATTAGATATAAGATATCAAGAATTACATAAATGTAATACATTTATTTTATACATTATACATTTTATACATTAATTTATAATTATGTGTGAAAGGCTGATAGTCCCTTAACCTTTCCAGGGATAAATTTATTTTTTAAAAAAGGGTACTCATTAGCTCAGATAAATCTTGAATTGGGGGAGTTTCAAACAACATAACAAAGTGAAATGGAAAATTTCAAATAATGTATATATAAGATATTTTGGGGTAGAGAGCCACTAGCTACATGGATTGGGGTCCTATCTAGAATTTGGTTCTAGGTAAACACTGACTAGGTAAACAAAAAACTTGTGTGTGTCTATATGTGTGTTGTGTTTGTATGTATATTGTGATAGCTGCACCAGCATTATCTGGCTGTGGAATATAGAGAAAAAGGAAGTTAATTATAAGCACTGGTTGTAAATTAGAGACAGCTCATTTGCTTTGCTGGTTTCCTCCCTAGTTCTATCACCTTGCAAAGGTCATATTCTATCTCTTGGGTCTCTGTTTTCTTTATGTATTCAATGAGGCCTCTACTCCGAGACCCTTCCTCCCTTTCCCCTCCTAAACTCTTCCCACTCTGCATTGAGAAGATCAGAGAATTGAAGCCCAAGGAATGCAAAAGCTGGAAAAATTCATGAGATTCTGAGAGATTTCTGAGTTGAGTATCATATGGATCCATGATAGCAGTCTCGGGAGTTCAAAATCACTATTCTCTTAGGAGATAAAGAAGGTGTTTGAAATGGTGAAATGAGAGAAAGATTATAAGAGAAATCTTTCCAAGGAGATTTTGGCTGGTCAGTTCTCTTGCAGGACTTGGCCACAAAAGAATTATGGAATTGGAAATGAGATGGGGTGAAGTCCAGATGGTATTCAGCAGAGGCCTGAGTTTTGTCCTGGGGGAAGGGAAAGGGCTTCTGATTCATTTGCCTTATATTGACTGGTTGGCTGGTAGGAAAGCCATTATGTCTTCCAAGTTCTTTATAGGTAGGATGACGTCATAAAGAATGGATGGCACTAAATAGCAATCTGGTCACCTGGCAAAACTACAAGCCACTCAGTTTGGGAACCATAGGGGCACTCTGAGATTTGGCTGTACTCAATTTTTGACTTTACACTTAGAAGCTCAACCACTCTGTGTTCTTAATAGGATTAAGTATGGGTCTTTGAATGCCAGGGCCTGTGGTTTCCCTGTAAGTCTTATATAACCTGTAATTTAGTGGCCATGTAGGTTAGAAACAATATTGTTCAGTGGACAAGTCACAGGACTAGGGGCAGGAGACATAGGATTTAGTCCAAGGTTTGCCAGTGATCCATTAAGTGAGTAAGTTTCTGTCTGTCTCAATTTCTATCTCAACTTGTAATTTCATTTAATATATAGAAGAACCCCTTTGTGGACATTTCTTCTTGATTTCTTTCTCTCTTCCTCCTCCTTCTTTTCCTTTATCATTCCTTTCTTTTAGAATCCTTTAGTAATTTACCTAACAATGTTACCTAACATTGGTTGAATCTAAAGTAGTCAGGAGGGCTGTCTTTATAATGTCCTGCTTTCCTAGACCTGATTATTTCTTCTTCCTTTTTCATTGTTTGGGAGGCAGGTGAGCAATGAAAAAGGAAGAGGAGCCTGAAGTTACAAACCTACTTTTGATTCCTAGGATAGGTAGTTTGGAAGAACCTCCCTTACTGTTCTGTCCCCAGCTCAGAAAGCCAGAAGTAATGGTAGATGTTCAATTCACCTAATTCAATTTGATTCTCATATCAGATTATCTAGTCATTTTGACTATATCTTCTTCCCAGGACATAATAAAGAGGCAACAAAAAACAGTTCTCCCTAAGACCCCAAAAGTTCTTAAGGAAAGCAAGTAGACGTCCTGGTATCATTTTTTAAAGTATCTTTATTCTAATATAACAACAATAGTAACAACAGCTAGCACTTAAATAATGCTTTAAGGTTTGCAGAGTACTTTACAAATAGGATCTTTCTTTTTTCTAAACTCTGGGAGCAGGTACTATTATTATCCGTAATTTACAGATGGAAGAGCTGAGGCTAAGAGTTGTTAAGTGACTTGCCCAGGTTCATACAGCTATAGTAAGTGTCTGGGACTGAATTTAAATTTAGGTATTTAGAACTTTAGGACTAGAACTTTTCATAATTAGTGACACAAACAAATAAGAGGGTCAAAGAGGATGAGCAAATCAAGAAAGGATAAGCATATGGAGACATATATTCCATTGGAGGTCCAGTGGAAAAATGATTACGTTGATAATCAGAAAATGAGATTTCCAGCCTTGATAATCAGAAAATGAGATTTCCAGCCTCGATCCTTGCCACTAATTAGTTTTTCACTTGACAAGCACCCCAAACATTGTGCTTTCTTTCTTCATCTATAAATGTAAAATTCATGTGTTGGCCTTGATGGCCACTAAAGACCATTTCTTCCAATTTTGTAACAATATGATTCTGTAGTGCTAAATGTCCAAGAACCATGTCTGAATAAACAAAATTGACACATTTATGCTTTGGCTAACCTAAATGCTGATTTTGTCAAAAAAGAATTACTTTTTTAAGTGAAGAAATAGATGAACACTTATTCCTTTCCTGGGGCTAGCTTAACTGGTTTTAGCCTTGGCTTAATTTTATATAACTGTTCTTGGTTGACACCTATTTGAGCCCCTAGCAATAGGATACAATTGACTTGGAGATTTCAGCTCTCAAGGGCTTTGTGTACTGTTCCAGGTAAATAAGAGCACATTTTACTAGATTTATAAGGCACTCATTCCCCATGACTATCTTATGACATAGGTAGTATAAATATCATTATTATCCTTTTATGAATTAGAGAATTGAGGTGCAGTGATAATAAGTGCTCCAAGTCATACAGCCAATACAATTTAGAGCCTAGAAGTAAACCTTGCTTTCTTATTCCAAGAAATAGTATATTTTCTATCAAATAAGTTTGGTGTAGAAGTATTTGGGGTGAATGCAAGTTATACATACATATATATTACATGCACATATTAATTTGGGTTCCTCCATGAGAATGTAGGTCCTTTAGGGAGTATATTTACAAAATGACAACTGCATGTGATTATGTTGGTCATGACTCTTGATAGCTATATGACTTAGTGGATAGAATGCTGGCCCTGAAATTAGGAAGACTAGAATTCAAATCTGGAGTTAGATACTATCTGTGTGATTCCAGGCAAGTCATTTAATCTCTTTTTACTTTAATCCACTGGAAAATAAAATGGCAAACCACTCCAGTATATTTCCCAGGAAAACCCCATGAACAATATGGTTCATGGGGTCACAAAAAGTCATATGTGACTAATCAGCTATGACTTTGAAAAGCCTGTGGAATGAAGGATTTTTAGAACTATGGAATATTAGAAATAGATGAGAAGTTAGAGAATATCAGATCAACTCCTTATTTTTCAGATGGGCAAACTGATCCCCAGGAAGAGAAAATAACTTGCCTCAATAGTCAAACCAGCAAGTTAATGATGGAGTTGAGATGACAGCCCTGATCTCTTACTTGTCTGTTGCTATTTCTTTGCAGTTCTAAGTGTGAAGACTGTGAGATTGCTAAATTGTGTGTCCTTGTGTTGGGCAGCAATAGTTACATCTAAATGATATATGTGTGACATTAAAATATGAATATAATAAAAAATGTGGAGGAAGAGAGAAGAGAGGGAGAAGGAAAGAGAACACACACACACACACACAAATATAATGTGTATACTGCTCACCAACTAAGTCTCTGACTCCCAGGAGACAAAATCATTTTACATCCTGGACTGTTGCCTCCCAGCAGAGCCATCTCTGATCAATCTGAATTACAGATTAACTGGCAGTGAAGGGACAGTGGAATTCATTTAAATGAATAGCTTTCTAATTTATTAAAGGGGCTATTTATGCTGCTGGTATCAGATGCCTGTCAAATTCTTAGAGCAGTAGCAAGGCTCCCTCCTAATCCCTTGACCCTTTTCTACAAGCAAATTTTGTCTTGTCCAGGAGCAGAAAAGGGTCTCTGGCAGGGATTCATGCAGGTGTGAGATAAGAATGCATAGAGCACCTACTGTAGACTTGATATTTTGTATGCAAATTAGCAATTAGCTTGTTGCTCATGAGTAACATTAAAGCCATTTGGAAAAAGCAAGTATTGAACATTCCTCCCAGCTTGATTAGAGGGAAATAAAGGGAAATTTTAGTGACTGAAAAAAAACAGCCTACTAGTTACCAAGATCATTTGATTCTGAGCCCATTAGTATCCAGGGAAATCGAATCCCCAAAGGCCAACTTCATGACAATACTTTAAGAACATTCCCTCTCCCCCCCTTTAAATGATCCTACCCAGGAGGACTGTTGGTTAGAATAGACCATGCAGATGCTGTGACTCAGAACTTTAGGGCACACTTACAGAACCTGAATATTCTAAAGGACCTGAAGGAGAGAAGAGAGTTGAAAAAAATGTTGTATTTCTCTTTTAATGATATGTGTCTCTCTTACAGTGATCTCTTGCTTTTGAGGACAATTATCCAGATCCATCTAGAGTTATCCTTCTGACGACATGCTTGAGCAGTTTATCTCCTGTTCACAATTTTAGACTTCCTTGACCCATATCAAAATTTAAATGATCAAAGTACCTCATTGTCCTCAATTACCTAACATGTAGAAACATAGGATGTGAAATCTTATGAGTTCTCACCCAGGCAAAACTTTGTAGCTCATTGCCTTCTGCTGTACTATCTGCTATCATGCTGTTCCTCCCCTGGCCCTTGCTTTCCTTTTTATTTTGATTTAATATTTCCATCCAGTGTCATCTCCAATCCTGCAGGAGATTTCTCACAAGTATATCTTCAAAAAGCAGAAGGGAAAGACAGAAGAGAGCAATTTCCCACAGAAAGCCAATGGGATTAATTTAGAACAGTTTTGAGAAATGCCTAAAAAGTTTACTTCTGAAAAGCTACGGATTTGACAGGGTTTACACCTAGAAGGTTTCAGGAAGAAGAAAGAATGAGTAGATTTATTCAGTCTTTTATTGTCCCAGGGGGCAGACAGAAAAAGCTCAGACAGAGAGATTCCTTCCTAGAATATTCTTCTGAAAGTCTTAGAATCACAAAAGTACCTTTCATTTTCCTTATTACAGGAACTTAGCTGAGTCTTTACCCTCTGTGACTTTTATGATCATTGGATTCATTTATTCAGCTCGGAGAAGTTGGCTAGAAATGAACACTGCCAGTTTGGTTCTATATCTTTCTTTCTTTTTTTGCCACTGTTGGGAGATCTAATAATTTGATTTTTTTTCTCCCACTACAGACTAATGATCTAGTAGGCAGTACCACACAGTAGAAAGAATGCTCTCTCTGGAGTCAGAGGGCCTGGGTTCCAATCCCATCCCTTATGCTTATCATCTGTGTGAATTTGGGTAATTTATTTCATATCCTTACCTCATCTTTAAAATGAGAAAGTTGACTTAGATTGTGCCTGAGAATTCTTCACCTTGAGATTCATGATCCTGTTTTGTGGCTTTGACTCCTGTCTGCCAAAACAAGGTAATAGCCTTTTATTCTGTCAAGTTCTTTCCTAAAGAAGACTCCTAGAATATAAAAGCAATGTTATGTTTGTGTTTTTTCATCAAATCTCATCTCAGGTTTTTTTTTCCAACTATGCAGAAGCTTGGTAGGCTCCCAATATTTCAAATGTATTAGACTTTAGGTATATTTGTGAAATTTCATATTCTAATTTAGTGTGGCAATATTTGTTATGAATAGAGTAATTTCTCTTCTATCTGCATATTACATTCTAATCTTCACCCTGTAGTAGTATAGTTTTATTCATTCCTGTTTACCAGAACTCCATTAATTGAGAAGCCATGGTTGATCTCCTTCTCTCTCCATAACAATTTGTAAATTACAATGTACCCTAGTCTCACATGTGCTTCATTTCTCATGATTGCACAGTCATAACTTAACCATTGCTAGTGCAGAAAATCTATGATAAAAAGAAGTTAACTTCTGGATATTTGCCATTTTTAGTCAATCTGTTGACCAGAATGGTTGATTTCACCTTTGCAACATCTCTTTCATGCACTCCCTTCTCTCTTCTGACACTAATGCAGCCTTCAACACCTTACACCTGGATAATTGTATTAGTCTGTTGGTGGGTGTCCCTACCTCCAGTCTCCCCCTTTTCAACTGATCCTTCATTCAAAGTCCAGGTCTGGCCATGTTACTCCTCCATCAATAAACTCCAGTTTCAAATACAGAGTGCTCTGTTTGGTGCCTAAAGCCTAATAACTTTATTATTAATTTGCTTTCACATTTTCAATCTTCTTTATACCCCATTCTCCCTAACATTCTTTTTGATCCTGTGACCCTGGACTCCTTATTATTCTAGGAATTTGACTTCAGGCATTTTCTCTGAGTTTCCCCATACCTGGAATATCCTTTCTTCACTCTGTCTTCTAATTTCCCTGGCCCTTTAAGTCCCAACTAAAAAAATCCATCTTCTACATGAAGCCTTTCCTAACCCTATTTAATTCTAGCATTTTTTCCTATCTTTATTATTTCCTACTTATCCAGCATATTTTGTTTGTACATATGCATTTGCTTTTTGTCTCCTCCATTGATAGTAAGCTCTTTGAGGGTAAGGATTGTTTTAGCTCTTTTTTGTATCCTCAGTATCTGGCACCTAATAGGCACTTAATAAATGTTTATTGAATGATTGATAGATGAACCCTCAAAATGTTGCTCTGGTGTTGGAAGCTCCTACCTGATATAAGGGTCCAGTTAAACTTTGAGAACCACTATTCTTCTTTGGTTAAACTTCATTCTTCTTGGGCTTATTTATTCCATTCAGTTAGAACCTGTGACTTTCAGTATTTACAACTCTTCTAAGGGTAACTACCCACTTCTCCTTACATGCATGAACATGTAAACATAGAACAGTTTTATTTACAAAGCAAAAGATAAGGAGAAGGCCACTATGACACTGAATGAGAAAGTTGGTCTTAGAGTCAGAAAGAGCTATATTCTCAAATCCTATTTCAGACACATACTGTGTGATCTTGGGCATGTCACTTAAACTCCAAGTATTCCAGTTGCTTTCTAAAATTTCCAGTTGCTGGGACACTGATACATTGTTGGTGGAACTGTGAATGGATCCAACCATTCTGGAGAGCAATTTGGAACTATGCTCAAAAAGTTATCAAACAGTACATACCCTTTGACCCAGCAGTGTTTCTACTGGGCCTATATCCCAAAGAGATCTTAAAGGAGGGAAAGGGACCCACATGTGCAAAAATGTTTGTGGCAGCCCTTTTTGTAGTGGCAAGAAACTGGAAATTGAAAAGATGCCCATCAATTGGAGAGTGGCTGAATAAATTATGGTATATGAATGTTATGGAATATTATTGTTCTGTAAGAAATGACCAACAGGAGGATTTCAGAGAGGATTGGAGAGACTTGCATGAATTGATGCTGAGTGAAATCAGCAGAACCAGGAGAACGTTATACACAGCAACAAGACTATACGATGATCAATTTTGATGGACATGGTTCTCTTCAACAATGATGTGATTCAAACCAGTTGTTCTGAGATGAAGATAGTCATATACATCCAGAGAGAGGCCTGTGGGAACTGAGAGTGAACCATCACACAGCATTTTAACGCTTTCTGTGAATATTTCCATGCATTTTGTTTTCCTTCTTAGGTTGTTTTTTCCTTCTTCTCTTTCTAGATCTGATGTTTCTTGTTCAGTAAGATAACTGTATAGATATGTATACATGTATCGTATTTGTCATATAATTTATCCTATTTAGCATGTATTAGATTACCTGTCATCTAGGGGTGGGGGGTGGGGGGAAGGAGGGGAAAAGCTTGGGAAAAAAGTTTTTGCAAAGGTCAATGTTGAAAGGTCACTCATGTTTTATAAATAAAAAGCTTTATATAAAAAAAATAAAAAAAAATTCCCAGTTGCAGAGATAGTCCTGATCTGTAATTTTAGAGAGTGTTATTTATCAATATCTCCCTAAATTGATAAAAAAAACCCACAGGTCTGTGGAAAATAGGGAATTTGAAAGAATTCCCATACCATTCCTTAATAAGCCAAGAAAGAGCAAAGGAATAAAAAAAAGTACCCTTTTGGTTAGCCACTGACTCCCTCCAGGGATCTATACATTTCTCATGACCCTTGAGAAATACACATATTTGCAGACATACATATGCATACAGGTTCTTTGACTTCACAAAGGTTGAACAATCTCTATCTTAATTGATAATTCAATGTAGTTAGTTTTGTGCTCTAGGGAAACAATTCAGTTTATGCAAAATTAATTGTATGCTATTCTACTCCTCCTTTTGTTCTTCCCTGTCTTCCAGCTTGTAAACCATTCCTTAACCTGCATTCAGCATCATACAGCTAGATGGACAATTTTCCTCCTTGATAGTACACTTATCACATCTCATTTGGCAGAATCCTGAGATGATAGAGAGATAACATTTGAATCCTTTTTAGTTTGATTCATCCTCCCTTTCCAAAGCAGCTTAAATGCAAGCCAATCTCATGGGATTGGAGAGAATTTCTTACAATGAGGGGGGGAAATCTGGCCTTAATTTCCTTTAAAATAGCTTTGAATAATTTGGTATATTTTCTGTTTTGCAACATTTCAATGATGCCCTATGAATTTTAATAAATAAATCATTATTACATGATATATTTTCTGGGAAGATTCCATTTAATTATTCTTATATAATATAATGCAAGAGAAGAGTATGCTAATAAGCTCTGTTTTCAAGTTGAGATATATTTTTTTGGTTCAGCCACTGACAGCAGAGAGCATAAGTGAACATGTCACTTAAATTTCCTATGTAAATGTTTCTCTCTTCCTTCATTTCCTACTACTTAATTCTATAAAAGGGGAATAATCTTTTCCTCTCAGTGATATGGACGGTATGGGATTGTTGGCAGAATGCTCTGAGCTCTTCATAAGATGAATATTGAATACTAAGGCTATGGTTGAGTGCCTAAGAGATTCAGCCATAGCTAGAATCAATGTTCATAGTAATCACTCTCCTACTCCTGAAATCCCACCACACTGTGATTTCCTAGCTTTTAAAACATGCTCAATGGGGAAAATAGTATTGTGGAGGGTATCTTAATAAGTGAAGTTTAGGGCCCTAGGGCACTCTTCCATGTGTCCCTGGGGTTATTTTCCTGGTTTTTATTTGAATTGTCATTGCAACTTTGTGATATAACTTGAAAAGAAAGAAAAAAATACATTTAGGGCAGTCTTGCACAGCATTAGGGTAATTGGCTCCCACTACATTGTGATCTGAAGGGACTGAAAGGTCCCTGAAACAAACATTTTTTTCTATGAGCCTATCTACAACTTGAAACTGAAATGGACTTTAGAGATCATCTAGTTCTTCTTTCTCATTTTAAAGAGAAGGAAACTAAAGTTTAGAGAAGTTAAATGCCTTGCTCAATATTCAGGACTTGAATCAAGGTGCTTTGACTCCAAACCCAGAGCTTTTCCTCAACTGTATCAGTTTCATTAGAGCATTTTTAAATATTAAAAGGAAAATATATTTGTTGGGTTAAAAAAATCAGAGTAGCTAAAATTCATAACATTATTACCCATAAGTCATTCAGCAGATAGCTTCTCTGATAGAATGGAACTTTGAACCAGTGAGTTTTGATGGGGAAAGTTGGAAGCAGATGGATTGTAGCAATTGTGGTTGAGAGTAGGGAGGGGATGGGTCTAAGTGTGGGGTTTCAGAGGGAGAAAGAATGTGCCAAAAGGGAAGTTAGCATGAGAGTGAAGATAATGTTCTGTTAAATTCTGTACCAGTCACACATTGGAACTAGCTTTGGCTAAGCTAAACTTGAATTGCAAGTTAATATAGATGAAATCAAGCTAAACGGACTATCTGAAGCCAAAATCCATTTGGTGGATGGTCATCTGGGAGGCAGTCAGCATAGGTAACCAATCAGAGGAATAAATCTGTGAGTCAGAAAGGTAATTTGGACTAGGAAAGGCAAGAACCACAGGCAAATTAAGGAGATATCCAATTTAAAGGTCCATTTTTATGACTCAGGAAAAGTCTGAGATTTTAGTCACTCAATCAACAAGCATTTATTAAAAACCTACTATATGGTGGAACCATTATGTAGGGTTCAAACTGGTCTTGGAGTCAAAAACACCTGGGTTGAAATTCTCCTGCCTTTGTTCAAGTCATTTAACTTCACAGTGCCCTCAGGAAACTCTCTGATTATAAATTGCAGAAAAATGCTGACCTATATTAGTAGAGGAAATTTCCTCACCTGTGAGTTTCCTACACCAATGAAAGAATATATCCAGTTCCTGTACCTTTTCCTGTGTCACTGCTCCATATGCATAGGATATAAATATAAAAGTGAGACAGCTCCTGCCCTCATAGAGTTTGTATTCTCTTAGGAAGGTAGGGAGCTGCAAAATGGGAGTTTGGCAATGGCCTTATCCAGCCTTTATTCTGATGGACTGGAGTCTCGGGAAATGGAACAGCTAATTCCTAAGTTGATTCCAATGTAGAGTACTGTAAATATTGGTCATGCCCCCATAATGAAACCTTTTTTGAAAGGGAAAAATGTTTAAGTATAAACTTAAATAGCACTGTGAAGAAAAACATGGATCTGTTTGGAAGAACTTAGTTTTTAAAGCAAATAATATTTTGGCTCCTAACAAAGATGCATGCCAAATACTATGGCAAATTAAAGGAAAATGGGGACATTTAGAATTGCAAATAGTCATGAGGAACTGGGCTTTTCAGGACACATCATAATTTAGTATTAGGGAAGATCAAGTCCAACTCCTTATTTTTAAACATATAGAAGCTAAGGCAAAGAAAGGTCAAATTATTTTCCTAGGATCATAAAGCTAGTACAGATCTGAGATGAGATTAGAACTCAAGTCCTCCTGATGACAAGGCCAGTGTTCCTAGTCACTATTTCATTCTTTCTACCAAGGCTGAAAGGCTGAGTTATATTCTTTTTATATCTTCCACTCCTCTGTTTCCCCACTCCCACAGAGATTAGAGACTTTATCAAAAGCTTTCCTATAATCTAGGAAATTATGGTGATAGTATTTTCCTTATCCACCAGTCTCATAAACCTATCTAAAAAGAAATTGAGAAGTAGAATTCTGGGAAAATGGGGGAGTAGGTTTCTCCCACAAATAGAACAAATTTGCACCTCAGGGAGAATATAGAATGGTGAAAAACCAAGAAAATTTGGGACAGAACAGGGTCCTTCTTAAACAACCTTAGGAGAGTTGAGTATTAACTTGAGCTAAATGCAAACACCTCTAGGCTAGCTGTGCAGAAACATCAAGTGAGGACCTTTTCCAATAGCTGGGTGTGGCTGGAGCTTCAGCAGGAACCAAAGAGAGCTTTACCTCCTTAGCTCTTTGTGGAGTTGGGGTTTGAGTCTGGGAAGACTGAGTGAACCTCAGATGATTAGGAATGCCAAGCTCAATTGTGCTGCTGAGACATGGCCCTGGGCCAGAAGGAACCAAGGGCAGGGATGCTGCTGGCTGCGGGTACTTAATAAAAGGTGGAGTTCTTGTTTTGGGGTTCCTAGACAGAGGGGAGAGCTGAGGTGAAGCCAGAGGCACCATTCTCCCACCACAGAATTAGAGGTGCTTACAGTAATACCCTTATTTTTATTTTTTTCTTTATTAAAAGTTTTTATTTTTCAAAACATATGGATAGATGATTCTTCAACAGTAACCTTTGCAAAACCTTGTGTTTCAATTTTCCCTCCCCTTCCCCCATCCAATATATGTTAAATAAGGTAGAAATATATGTTAAATCCAATATATGCATACATATTTATACAATTATCTTGCTGCACAAGAAAAATCAAATCAAACCAGAAAAAAATGAGAAAGAAAATAAAATGCAAGCAAACAACAACAGAAAGAATAAAAATACTATGTTGTGAACTACACTCAGTTCATAGTCTTCTCTATGGGTGTAGATAGCTCTCTTCATCACAAAACCATTTGAACTGGTGTGAATCATCTCATTGTTGAAGAGAGCCATGTCCATCAGACTTGATCATTATATAATCTTGTTGTTGCTGTGTACAATGATCTCCTGGTTCTGCTCATTTCACTTAGCATCAGTTCATGTAAGTCTGTCCAGGCCTCTCTGAAATCATCTTGTTTATCGTTTCTTACAGAACAATAATATTCCATAACATTCATATACCATAATTTATTCAGTCATTCTCCAATTGATGGGCATCCATTCAGTTTCCAGTTTCTTGCTACTACAAAAAGGGCTGTCACAAACATTTTTGCACATGTGGGTCCCTTTTTCTCCTTTAAGGTCTTTTTGGGATATAAACCCAATACAAACACTTCTGGATCAAAGGATATGCACAATTTGATAACTCTTTGGATATAGTTCCAAATTGCTCTCCAGAATGGTTGGATCTGTTCACAATTCTACCAACAATGTATTAGTGTCAGTTTTCCCACATACCTTCTACATTCGTCATTATCTTTTCCTGTCATCCTGCCAATCTGAGAGATGTGTAGTGGTATCTCAGAGTTGTCTTAATTTGCATTTCTCTGATCAATAATGATTTAGAACATCTTTTCATATGACTAGAAATGGTTTCAATGTCTTCACCTGAAAATTGTCTATTCATATCCTTTGACCATTTATCAAATGGAGAATGGCTTGAAATCTTATAAATTTGAGTCAATTCTCTATATATTTTAGAAATTAGTCTTTATTAGAACTCTTGAATGTAAAAATGTTTACCCAGTTTACTGTTTCCTTTCTAATCTTGATTGCATTAGTTTTGGTGGTGTAAAACCTTTTTAACTTAATATAATCAAAATTATTTATTTTGTGATCAATAATGATCTTCAGTTCTTTAGTCACAAATTCCTTCCTCCTCCAAAGATCTGAGAGGTAATCTATCCTATGTTCTTCTAATTTGTTTATAATATCATTCTTTATGTCTAGATCTTGAACCTATTTCGACCTTATCTTGGTATACGATGCTAGGTGTGGGCCATTGCCTACTAGTTGATAATTTTTTTTTGTCAGTTTTTGTCAAAGAGTGAATTCTTATCCCAAAATCTGGGGTCCTTGGGTTTGTCAAACACTGGATTACTTTAATCATTGACTATTTTGTTTTGTGAACCTAATCTAGTCCACTGATTGGCTACTCTATTTCTTAGCCAGTACCAAACGGTTTTGATGACCACTGCTTTATAATATAGTTTTAGATCTGGTACAGCTAGGCCACTTTCATCTGTATTTTTTCATTAATTCCCTCAAAATTCTTGACCTTTTGTTATTCCAGATGAATTTTGTTATTATTTTTTCCTAGATATGTAAAATAGTTTCTTGGGAGTTTAATTATGCCTTTTATTTAAAAAAATGATTTGGCAAAGAAGAAAAAAACTCTATCATAGAAACCTACTATGGAAACAGGGAAGACCAGGATTCATCTTCAGAGGAAGATACTGAAGTAAAAAAAGGCTTCTACTCTAAAGAGTAATGAAATGGTTCCTTTTCCTGAGAGAATTTATAGTAGAGCTCAGAAAAGAATTTAAAATTTAAATGAGAGACATTGAAGAAAAACTAAAAAAAATCCAAGAAAAACAAGAAGATTATGAAAAAAATATTAACCAACTAGAAAAGGAGATACAGAATCTCAAAGATGAAAATAACTCTTTGAAAATTAGAATTGGTGAAGAGGAAGTCAGTGAAGCTATGAGAGACAAAGAAATAACAAAATAGATTATAAAGAATGAAAAAATAGAATAGAATGTGAAACACCTTACAAAAGACAGATCAAAAAAAGAAAATATAAGAATAATTGGACTGCCTGAAAGTTATGGCCAAAAAAAGGATCTTGATACAATAATGCAAGAAATATTCCAAGAAAATTGTCTTGGAGTAATAAAACATGAGGGGAAAATAGAAATAGAAAAATCTGCTGATTACCACCTTGATGAGATCCTTTGTGGAAAACACATAGGAACATTATTGTCAAATTTTGAAACCTACAGATCAAAGAGAAAATTTTGTAAGAAATAAGGGAAAAAACAATTCAAATATGCCCTTCCCAATGACAATTTGATATAGATTGTATATGTGTAATCATATAAAACATATTTCCAAATTAGTCATGTTATAATAAAAAGAAATAGACCAAAAGGGGGAAAGACATGAAAAAAAATAAAGAACATGAAAGTGGTATACTTCGATCTACATCCAGACTCCATTAAGACTTGGCCCTGTTTATACTCTTACTGGTTATGGGTATTCTTTCTAGGACATATACATTTCACAGTCCTAGGGTCTTTCCAGGAATCACCGCATTGTTCCCCAACACTGATGGGCTAAAGAGGTGTCTTCAGTCCATCTAACACTATCATAGCACATTAGGATTTTAAATTTAGAGAGAGAAGGGATTTTTGAGAGAAGAATCTAGTCAGATCTTTTTTTTTTCCCTTTTATACTTGAAGCAACTGATTCCCAAAGCTGAAGGTCAAAAAAGGTAGTGGCAAGGACAGAATTTGAGCTCAGTACTCTTACTGCAGAGACACAGGGCCATATTTTATTTTATTTTTTGCTGTGCTATAATGCAGCTGATTTTGGGAATCCTCTGTCCTCATATTGATCTTTATTATCCCGTAGGCATTCAGACACTGAACTTATTCTATATTGATTTTGATGTTTCTTTACAAGAGTTTCCCTGATCCTCTGCCCCTTTTAATGGATGGTTGTTTTATCTGATTCTCATGCTAGCTAGTGAGCTCCCTGAGGCCAAGGACTTTTCTTCTAATATTTGTTTTAAAATTATAGAATGTTAGATCTGGTAAGGAACTTCAAGGTCATGTAGTACTACTCTATAATTTTAGGTTGAAAAATTTGAGGCCTAGGAAGTGACTTTCTTTAGGTCATAAATATACCAAGTTTTCAGACAGGATATAATCATAGTCATAATAAGCTGACATTTATATAGCACTTTTAGGTTTGCAAAGTGCTTTCTATATATTATCTCACTTGTTCTTCACAACAACCCTGTAAGATAGGTACTCTTACCTCTTTTTTACAGGTGAGAAAACTGAGATGGAGAAAAGTTAATGAGTTGTCTAGGATCACACAGTTAGTGTGTGAGGCCAGATCT